>OX439128.1:34097994-34132994 GCA_949318235.1 Ecdyonurus torrentis
ACTTCAATTAATAAGATTTTGATATTTTTTCAGTATTTTTATCCATTCAACTTAAATTTCACATAATTTTATTTGTGAACTATACCATAGTATACTTATACTATAACTATAATTACTATAATATATTATGTAACTATCGTGTTCTACATTATGTTATATAATATATATGTTCTATATTATACTGTATGAGTTTTATATCGCAGCTTAAAATTAATTTTTTTAAGGTGTTGGAATTCTTTTCATTTATATAAATAATTAGAAACAATTTGATAAATTACATAAAACTAAAACTATCTATTTTAAAGTATATAAATGTTATGTGAACCTATTGCTTTTTTAAAAAAAAACTGCGATTAATAATATTTGGAATGATATCTCTATTTGTGCGCGTATATTTTTTTATACATACTAACATACATACAACCTACATACATAACATTATATATATATATATATATATATATATATATATATATATATATATATATATATATATATATATATATATATATTATATAAAATAGTAAAGTAAATCAAACTACAGTATATTATATTGGTGATAAATAGTCATATGGGAATTTTAAAATGTCTCTATATAACAAATCAAGTTTATGGCATTTAAAATTGAAATTTAAACAAAATAGGTAGCAACAGTACACTACACACATATTATATATATTATATATATATATATATATATATATATATAATATATATATACATTTATTTACTCTGAATAAATAAAACACATCATACGTATTGGAATGAACGTCAATAAATATTTACAAAAGTAACTTTATTTTCACTTTCATCTACCCTTTTTAATTCAATTTTTTATATTCAATGAATAAAACCTAATATACACATTGAAATTGTAAATTAATTTCGTATTTTTTTTATTGATGAATGATGACCATTGAAATTATTGCAACTTTTGGTTTTATTTTATTCTTTTCACAATTTTTAACAAAAGACAGACAATACAAAATTTTATTTATATTATACTGTTTTACATTGAAATAGAAAAAAATTCATATAAATTATACAGGGGGTTACATTGTATAAATATAAACAGTTTGAAACCACTAATCTGCAAAGTGAGGATAAAAAAAAAGTATGTGTTAGTTGCATTTGTTTTTATTGCAATGGACCTTCAGATTTACCTCTTTTCTATATAATTTTAGTTTTTAGTCTCATCCAAAATTTTATCTATAGAAATGACAAATAAATACTGAAATGACGAAATGTATAATTTTTCAGCATGATCCAACGAAATCTTTATATTTATAAATAAGTAAATTTCAAACTTAAATACCAGATTAATAATTAATCCTATATAAACATTTAATGAACCTTATTTAGTATTTCTTTTATATCGAAGCTGTTTCGGCATTTTGAATGAATGTCATTTGTTAATTTATTCATCATTGCTATATTTTTCCTCACATAAAATTTACATAATTACATTTTAAACATTAAAGGTATAAGCAATATAAAGTTTAAATCATGTAACGTGTCTAAGTTGTTAAAATAAAGTAAGAAGAAAAAAAAAGAAGATAAAATTGGGGAAAGTACCGGAACAGTATAGCAATGTAAAAGTAATTCAGACGTAAAATAATGTGACACTGGTATATTATATTGAATTGAGATTGTGAGTCTACACATTGCAGATTTAGTTCACAGTGTACAAAGAGAGAAAGAAAGAGAGAAGGTGAACAAGCGTGTGTGGTCCTCCTTCTGACTGCGAATTATCACTCACCACCACAAGCAACCAAAGCCACTAGTTAGTTAGTTAGTTAGTTAAGTTCAAAACGTGAGCATGATACTCATGTACTCACGAATATAACTTTCTGTATATATGTACTATGTATATTATGTAGTATGTGTGTGTGTGTGAAATTATTATTAAACCATTTTCAAGTACACAAAGAGTAATTAAAAATTCTATACACAGCTATTTTTTTTTTTTTTTTGCCATATTACAATGATTGATATTTTTAAATTACTATAATTTTATAATATAATAAATTACTATAATTTTATAATATAATTTTTTTATATGCAGAGAAATTATTTTGTTTAGATGAGAACAATTCAAAGAATGATAAGTTAATTTGTATAATTATTGTTTTATTTATTTTTTGTATTTATATGTAAAAAATTGATCAATTAATTTTGTTTTTCAAACAAAGTCAACATGTTCATCTCATCAATTAATGTTCTATTGTTCACTTATAATAGTAACTATACTAATGATAATTTATTTCTTTATATTGTCATAAACACAATATAATATAATATAAAAAGGCTTACACGTAATAGCAAAAGCATTTTCATTACTTTTTATCGGGATTTTATAATAAAAATTACTTTAATCCAATATAAATAAAATCAATACTTGAATCATAAATAAATAATTATATTTATTATTTTAAAAATACAACCCTACCATAGTATTGTACATTTATATAACTTGAAATTTTAGATTAGTAACACCATCTATTGACAATATTTTACACTAATTATTCATTTAAATTTACTAATTTTTAATTCAGGAAAACACAAATATGGTAATTAAAATGCATGTCCGATACAATATGTATTTTTATGACAAAAAAACAACAACAACATCAGTCAACTGATATAATTGATAATGACGTATATACACAAAGTGCACAAACACAATTTATATCGAAACTGTTTTATTCTTTTCAGCAGTAAAAATCTAATAAATCATCCTGTTTATCTGGATAAACTAAAAATCTGCTATCGATAAAATGTAAAATTTTCTTTTAAAATTCAGGAGAAAAATAAATAAATGAAAAAAATCATTCTGTCTTTTTGGGCGCTATACAATTCAGCACGTTGCTCATAATAATCTCAGAGAGTAAACCATGCCATGCTTACTAAATTATTAATAACAACATAATAATAAGCAAACATACAGTATAAGGGGAAAAAAGGACATCATAATTTACAACCATATTATACTTCAAATAATGCTAATGATATTTACTTATTTTGTGTAAACAAATTAAAATCAAATTTGGTAAAGAAAATAAAAAAATATAAAATATAAACATTATAAATAACGACACAATATGTAAATTTAATATAATATAATAAAGAGAAAAGTT
Source organism: Ecdyonurus torrentis (assembly GCA_949318235.1). Taxonomy (NCBI): domain Eukaryota; kingdom Metazoa; phylum Arthropoda; class Insecta; order Ephemeroptera; family Heptageniidae; genus Ecdyonurus; species Ecdyonurus torrentis. Next base: position 34,101,132 of record OX439128.1, read on the forward strand.
TTTATCTGTATAACAAGTGCATCAGAAAAATGATAATATATTAGAACGAGGGTATATAAAGTTAGTGGGTAAAAAGAGAAGACAGCAGCTGCAGCTCTCACTGCTGGAATAAAGTTAAGGTATAAAATTAGCTGGGACACAACGTGGGTAAATGAGAAGGAAACAATGAATATAGCTTTATACTCTCAAACCAAGAGCAAAGTTTTATTAAAGACTAGGCCTTCTCTCTCTCTCTCTCTTTCTCTCTCTCTCTATGTATCTCACGGTGCTCTACAAAGAAGTTTATACCTCTGGATTAAAGTTTGGCAGGGCACACAACAAAACAACAACAAACCCAACGTGCGACATTTCCACCTTTCAACCCTTTTCCTCTTCTCTTCTCATCAAGTATGCAAAATAGCTGAGAAAAGACGAATATTTTCCGTCAACTTTATATATATATATATATATATATATATATATATATATATATATATATATATATATATATATATATATATATATATATATATATATATATATATATATATTTATATATATATAATATATTATATATATGTATATAAATTAATATCTTATAAATATAATGTTGGACTAAAAAATGTATATATATAGGGGAAAAAGTATATAAAAATCACAACGAATAATTCTTTTAAAGAATTTTAATGAGATTTTTTTTTACGTTGTTATAAAAAATAAAAAAAAGTGTTGAAAACCTGAGTATATAATAATAATAAAAAAGTTATTCGTTCTAAATTAATGAGCAATTTAAAGGTGAAAATTCAAGCTTAATTTTTATCTTGTTTTTAATTATATTAAACATTCAATTTTTGTTTACATTCTTATATGTTAAAATTTTAAGAATGTGTTTGAAACAAATTTTTAAGATGATTTTTTTGTTTTTGATGCATTAATTTAATTATGTATATTAAAAAATTTCTGGATGATTTCTAATAAGCTTTTTTCTTGTTTTCTGTGTTACAGGTAAGAATTCATGGTGTACAACCTGTCATGTGGGTTTTTGATTTTTTTTTTCTTCTCTTCCTCCTCCAATACATTTTTGGTAAGAAAATAATTTATTAAGTTATTTACTTTTTTAGGTTAAGAGTTGTAGATACAATGTATTTCTATACATACGGTTCACAAAATACGTCTCGTCTTATAGCTTACGCTCAATAGGTTATTTACCCATAAAAACCTATAATAGGATATCTAAACTAATATAAGCAATTATTAACATTAAATTTTATTATATATCCAAAAATAATAATTATTCATTTATCTTAATAATATAAATCTTTACATCAATTATCTGAAAATAACATAATTTCTTACATGTATATTTTATCAAACCAAATTAATTATTTTTAAATTTTACTGATTAAATCAGAGTATAAAAAGTCACAAACCACTCGTTTGAAGTGTATTTATACGTCCTAAATAAAAACTTTGAATGAAATATCACAAATTACATCACAACAAATTTAAATATGTAGATTAAAAAAAAATTTGCTTCCGTTTTGACGTTTACTCTTAATTAATGAAATGAAACTACTGGAAAATTTGTTAAGTTAAAGTAAATAAAAAAAAAAGTTTACAAAAAATTATCTCATATTTTTAATCTTGTACACAAGATGTGGATAAAAACCCATGTTACATAAATGTCATATTTATAAAACACAGGTATATACAAAGTTTCAACGAATAATTTTGATGTAGCAGAAAAACGAAAGTAAAAAAATACATTTGCCAGGCATTTAAGCCTGCCAGAAGAAGAAGAAGAAGAAGAAGAAAAAAAAAAAAAAAAAAATGAAGAAGAAGAAAAAAGAAAATATTATATATTTTTTGATGGCATCATGCTTCTTATAGTTTTAAGATTATAAAGTTATTTTTGAGTTTGAAACTCTTGAGTAGTCAGAGAAGAGTATGTGAAGGCACTGATGCGTATGGCAGATATACACCCAATGGAAAGAGGAGGCAAAATAGAAAAAAAAAAAAAAAAAAAAAAAGTTTTTTCTCGAGTTGAACACTCGACTTCTTGAGGTCTGTTAGTAGAAACCACATATAAGCTTTCCTCAGTGTTAGATATCTGCGGACTTTACAAACTCTTCCTTCATCTCTTCAGTTTCTCATTTCTCTCTCAAGAATACTGTACGTGCCCACATACCACGTGATACAAAACAAAAACCTACACTCTTTTTTGTTACAAAAATATAGAAAATTTACTCCCTAAATTAAATTTTCTTTCCTATTCCTTCTGTGTGTGTTTTTTTTTTTTTTTTTTTTTTTCCTTCTCTGAAGATATGTAATCTTAAATACTATTTTTGGTTAATTTTTATATGACCACCCTGTTGTATTTATTTAAGAAAATAAGATAACAAAATTTTACTGTAGAATTTATCTTGATTACAGATTAGGGGTTGTGTATTTTTTTTATATGACTTCTGAAAAAAACAAAACTAAAAATAAAGATAAGAAAAGTAAAAAAAAAAAAAAAAAAAAAAAAAATATATATATATATATATATATATATATATATATATATATATAGAGCTTTGTGAATAGTTAAAACATATAATTTTCAAACTTACTGGTATTTAAATAAAAATTTTATATTAGGACAAATTACGTTCAGGGTGGCCAAATAGTAACAACAATAACAACATCAACTTCCTATACGTGTTATTAAGGTTCTTATTCTAATGTATTTTATATTTAATAATGAACCATGAATACATGTTTTTAAAACAAGTCATTTGCAAATTTAAAGTCATTATACAATGAAGCCAAAATTTTTTTTTCTATATGTGAGTTTAGAACACGTCAAGGTATTTACGAGTCAATTTATCTTAGAGCTTTCATTATTATACTCGACAAGTGTGACAAGCCTTGCTTTGTTTTTGTCAGAGAGAGAGAGAGAGAGAGAGAGAGAGAGAGAGAGAGAGAGAGAGAGAGAGAGAGAGAGAGAGAGAGAGAGAGAGAGAGAGGTGTCACCTCCTTATGTTTGAATGTTAAATTTGGTTTGACTTTCATGTCTAAAAATGACGCACGATACGCTGAATATCGACTCATGTCCGTCTTCTCATATATACTTAAAACACTAAAGGTATCTTTACATGATGTAAATTGAATATATGAATACATTAATACACTTATATATATATATAGATTTCTCTTCATGGTAATATCGCTTACAAAATATAAGATCTGTTTGACAAAACCGATACAGTATAACAAATTTTGTATAGTTTTAAATTATATCAGCGTATGCATGTGCAAAAATTAATTTGGAAAAGTAAATATGCATTACAATATTATATTATTGTTGCTGCATAGATTGTAACTGTATGAATGTCCCAAATATTATGTTTTACAAGATACAGAGCCAATATAACATTGTTCGCTTGTTGTGAGTAAAATTAATTCGAATTTATACTTGTTTCAGAAATTGTATAAAGCAGTTATTTTTATTAGTGCTATTAGAATCGTGAATATTTGAATTTTAATCCACTCTTGAATAGACATAATAATAAAAAATTCACTGCAATAATTTTTTTATTATGAATATTTCAATGGAAATATGACCTTACCTTTAGGTATTTGACGTAAGCTATATATAAAAAAAAGTGACTTTAAATACGTGAACTTCATTTCATATATAATAGACAGTTATTAATTGTTTTTTAAGTAGTTATATTTTTACAAGTACAGTATATACAAATGATTTTTGCCATTATATAAAATATTCAAAATAAAAATCTATTCCTATAAATAATGGAAAGAAATGTATACTATATATATATTTTTTTATGATAATTTTATGATTCATTTCAATTTATATTCATAGATTTAAGAAAATGGCACGCGATGACACTGATATTTTAGGGTTATTTGGTTATTCTTTTTCATGTGTACTTTCAATGATTGACCTTTTGCATGATTTTGAGAGACGAATAGGGAGTTGAGGGTTAGAGTGCAATGTTTGAATAAAATTTTTTTTTTATCGTTTATACCATGCAATATAGAAATGTTATGATCAATAATATATAGCTTTACTTTTGTTATATTTTCAGTATACATATAATAATAAAAAAAGTGTTATAAAAATAAGATATCTCAACCGGTCCAAGATAAAACTTTTTCCCTCTATATAATAGACGTTGAAATATTTTTCTTATACTTTTAAAATCACGAGTACTAGACTATTCCATTCTATTTTTACTGTGTTTTTCATTAAAATAAAAAGCAAATCAGATTTTTTTTTATTCTATTCTTATCATGATAAAAAAAAAAACGTAAAATAATACTCTCTAAAAAAAAGTATAAAGATTAAATTATTATTCAAATTTCATAATGAAGTCATAAAGAAAAAAAATTATGTATGTTTATTTATACCGTATTGTATTAAGTCATGGATTTTAAATTTCAAATTCATAAATTACTATTATTAAATTTATTTTCTCTCACTCTGTTCCCTTATAAATTTTTGTTTTTTTATGTTTATATTTGAAGCTTGAAATAATATGTTTCTATCTAATTGTATCAAATTTTTAGAACTTTAATGTAATAATTATGATAAAATATACTCTTCAATTACATTGTATTGTGCATGTATTTTGTGGGAGAGATAGAGAGAAAAAAAAAAGACGAGAAGAAATATTATTTAAATATCTTATATTTCTATTGCATTCATAATAATTATTTGAATTAAAAAGAAGAAGAAGAAAATAGCGTATATAAATATAAACCCACTTTTAAATTAAAAATAATATCAACATCTTATACATAAATGTTATTATATATTATATAATCACAATAACGTCAAAATATCCCTAGTATTAGATATGAATAATGATTGTAATAAGTAATTTGTTATACAGTATAGCAGTGTTATATAATACATGAAAATGATGGATGATATTATTTTATTTGTTGAGAAAGTGGCGACAGTAAAGCAGGTTTGTAACACGCCATCAGGTGTCACTGTTGTCTCATCTCATTAACACACAGTTGGGTGACAAGTGGGAGTACCTACCTAAATAATAATATACTTTACATTTATATACGTAGTGTACACCAAAATGAGTGAACGAAAGTCAGAGAGAGAGAGAGAGAGAAAAGTAAGCAAGATCTCTCTCTCTCTCTCTCTCTCTCTCTCTCTACTCTCTACTCGTTCTTGACTAAACTGTCAAGTAAAAGGAGCATTGGGAATTCATGTCAGGAGATACAAAATAGAGAGAAGAGACCAAACTTGTGTTATAATATAGTAGTATACCAAATCAACGAGAGAGATATCATAATAATAAAAACTTAATTATAACAAAAAACATTTTATTTAAATATAAAAATTTGTTTTGTTTAATATATAGTCTCATATTTTTCTAATACCTAATAAAAAAAACGTAATAATACGTAATAGAAAAAAAAAAAAAAAGGAAAAGGAAAAGGAAAAGGAAAAGAAAAAGAAAAGAAAAGAAAGCAATAGAAAAATTACAAAATGAAATTTGTATTATCATCAATATCATGATATATTGCTCATAATTAGTGGCTATAATTTCTTTTAAAATATTAAAATATGTTACACAATTTTCCTTGATGTACTGTATAAGTGTATAGTAAGATTAACGTTTATATTCATATATATATATATATATATATATATATATATATATATATATATATATATATATATATATATATATATATATATATATATATATATATATATATATATATATATATATTCGTATATTTCGTTATATATTCGCTATATAAATATGATTGAAATATTTATACTGCAAGCAGTAAATGTGAATATTATTTGTGCACGCATTTTCAACTCATTATCATCACGTTATACATATATCCCTTGCTTGGCAATATATAATACGCATATATACATATAATACTGGAACGAAAAGCTTCAAATGTATATGAAGCTCTTTCAATGTTGCAATGCTTGCTCGTTAATCCCTGATGGTGTTCATCACATGGGGATCCTTCTCTCTCTCTCTCTCTCTCTCTCTCTCTCTCTCTCTCTCTCTCTCTCTCTCTCTCATTCCACCTATCATTAATGTGGGTGGATTTCAGTGCGCTTTTCTCTGCTTGATATATATTATATACAATTTTTTTATTTCATACTATGTACAACAGAATTCATACCCTTCACAACTCATTTTACTCTCATTTACTGCACCCCTATCCTATACTGTATACCCTTTTTCAATCCACCTCACTCCTCTCTCTCTCTCTCTCTCTCTCTCTCTCTCTCTCTCTCTCTCTCTCTCTCTCTCTCTCTCTCTCTCACTACATATAGCATAGTTTGTATATAATTGCTACTCTGCTTCGTTTTTAGCTGTTCTCTCTCTCTCTCTCTCTCTCTCTCATTCTCTTGTTTTAAACAATACCTCCATACACAATAAACAGTATATAGCTCAAAATGATTATATATATATATATATATATATTAGGTGTGTATATATATATTATTCTTGCGCGTTTCAATTCTCTATTCAGATTTGCATTCAAATGATATTGACATATAATATTTATAATCAATAATATATTATACACCAGATAAATATTGATATTATTGTATGTTTTTAAAAAATATTTAATTGAAATATCGTAATATTGAAAAGTGTTATCATTATTACTAAATACAGTATATATGTTGCTCTAACTATTTATACAATGGTAGGTGACTATATATAATAGGTATTGCATAATAATATTTTAAAAGTAAATTTTGTAAGGGAATTATACAAAATATGTTATTCCTAAGTTTTATTATATGTGATATTATTATTATTTAGCTATAGTCTATCTATTATACAAGTAAGTATGAAATATATTGCAGATGTATAAAAATATCTTTATTTTATATTTAAACGAAGTTGGACAAAAGAAACACAATAGTTTTACTACAACGCTGAGTATACTGTCATTTTATGAGCAAGTCGATTGCTTCTCAACAGGAGGTGGCAGGTGTAAAATAATAATAATAATAAAAAGTAGTTAAATAACACAACGTAATGCAAGCCCGAGTTTCTTTAATATTATTCGATATCTTGAGCGACAAGACAGTTATGTAAGTCAGCAAACTATAAGCAGGATCCGGGTTTGTCCACAAAACTTTTTTTTTTCTTTTTCTTTTTAAACCACGACAGCAAAAATACAACAGTCCAAAACTTTTGAAAGTAAGAAAAAGTGTACGAGGATCCCAAAGAAAGACAAGAAAAAGAGGGGAAAATTATATAATAGTAATACTAATCTTTTATATTATATTCTTTAAAGGAGTCTAAGAAAGAAAAAAAGTACATATAAAAATACTTTCTTTTTTTGTCTTTCTTTTTATGATGCGATTGTTTGCGTGCCTGTAAAACAAGGATTTTTTTCTTCCTTTTTTTTATATTTTCTTTTAATCTTTTTCTCTCTCAATTTTTTTTTGCTCGTTCTTTTGTCTCCAACGCGACTCATCAATATCCGCTTTTCTCGAGTGATTCAATACCGTGATGCCTCTTGATGTGCTTGCCTGCCTGCCAGTCTGTCTGTCTATCTTGTCTGAGTAGAGAGAGAGAGAGAGAAAGAGAGAGAGAGAGAGAGAGAGAGAGAGAGAGAGAGAGAGAGAGAGAGAGAGAGAGAGAGAGAGAGAGAGAGAGAGAGAGAGAGAGAGAGAGCATCGATATGCAAGAAGATCACTGTGAGTGAGTGAGCCTGTCTTTACTTTTCTTCACTATATTACCCTCTTTTACATCTTCATTTCTTCAAGTAGTATACATATCTAAAAAATGCTTACAAATTTATATACGGGTAAAATTTTTTTTTCCAAAAAAAAAAAATATATATATATATAAAAAAAAAATTCTCTATAGATATAAATATATCTAAACAAGCTAAAAAAATATATATTCAGTTTATTCATGACATTTTTTTATATGTTTAAGCTTTAATTATAATATTATTTTATATTATTTTTTTTTGTATGACTATATGATTTATTATAGAAATGCATGTAATCAATTAAGATTGCATAAAAAAAGTAGAAAAAAAAATGAAAGTAAAAATTTCTTACATTAGCCATGTAATTAATATAATATTTTAAAACTTTATGTTTTTAATTCAATTACGAATAGCTCAAAGCCTTGTAATTTTCATTTTTCTCTACACACATGTTCAAAGTTTGATGCACTTTTTCTACCCTATTTATTGCATTTATATATATATATATATATATATATATATATATATATATATATATATATATATATTTAATCTCTTTGTGTATGCTAAGTGTATAAAAGTTGTGTTAAATGCAGGGATTCTCCCTAAATTGACAACACTCCTCATGGCATTCCTAAACGTATATATATACCGCGAGTTTGTTTCACGTAATTATATAGCGTTGTTTCTTGTCCCTTTGCGACTCCCCCGAAAATCTCTCTCCAGTGCTACTCTTGGGGGGTTAACGCCACTCCCCTGCTGTATAAGCAAACAAATTTTCCCCAGAGACAAACCGTCACTCTGCTACCGTACCACAATGTCACTTAACTCTAATTTAATCACATAAAGAAAAAAAAAAAAAAAAACTTTTTAATATACTGTATTGTATCATGAAGGTATAAATTAAGAAGAACTGTCTCTTTTAATAACATTGTTATTGCTCATAATATATATATATATATATATACACACATAACAAAATGTATGTTATATGTTTGTATGATTGCAATAGATTCAAACCAAACCAAAATTTTGAGCGGCTTTTATAATTAAATTTGTTTTGATTTATTTTAAGTTTGTTCACACCACTTTTAATTCTGAAGTTATCGTTAACCTTGATATATTGTCTTATTGAAAAATAATCTTGTCTATATAAGTTTCAATATTTACTAATCTTTCATTAAAAACTCCCAAATACTCTAAATACATAATATTGTATGTGAGATATTGATTATTTTTTAACAACTTTATATGAAAAATATGATTTTTAACCGCATAAGATTGAAACAGCTAGCACCAAAGATTGCAAAACATCTCTATATGTTGCAAATCAGAAATGCAACCATATTCAGTTATTTTTTTATTTTGTGAGGAATTTTTAGGCAAAGAAAAAAAGGAAAATGTAAATTAATATACAGACATTGAAAAAAATATACAAGAAATAATAATAATGAAGTTGTTAAAAACATTAATAGTATGTATATATTGATGAACTTTTTGATCCATCTTATAAAAAAGTAAAAATCTTAAAAATATCATAACTTTATAAAACAACTTTGTTTAAAATACTTTATTTTATTATATTTCAAACAATTCTGATAACTCGCACACGTTCATTCTATAATAATGTTATTGTTAAATATACAGTAATGTACTTTATACAACGTAAAGAAAAAATATATATATTATACATTAATGTATGAACAGTACTTATACACATGTACTTTACTCTATTACATTAAATGTAATACAAAATTCAATTACAACAGAAACTACTGAAATTAGACATTTAATTTTAAGTCTTATTATATTCCTGTTTAAACTTTATATACCTTGTTTTTTTGTATTATAATTTACTTACAACTTACACCTTATACTCACGTATATATTTATGACATAACGTTAATCAACGTAAATAATATATTTTCTTATAAATAACATAGAGTACCTATATTTTTTGTTGTTATATGATGAGTTTTTTTTTTCTTTCTTTCTTTCTTTTTTGCCAGTAGCTAAACGTTAACATAATTATAATTATGAACGTATGTTTCAATTGCCATAAGGAAAATGTTACATTTTAAGCGATATATTCTTATATACAGTATAAATAATATATACGATAATAATAATAATAGTGCTAAATACATGTAAACGTTTAACAAAACTTCTAATCTTTCTCATGTAACCAGTCATTGAAAACTTTTTAAAAGTATTATACGATATCATATCCATTTAACCTAATGTGTGTTTTGTATACTTAACTTTTATTATTGTTGTTGCTGCTGTTTTTATTATTATTATTTTTTTTTTATATTATTTTTCTTTTAAATTTCTTATGATTAGTAATAAAGATAATATCTCTTGCCTCAAACTTTTTTTTTCCTTTTACTTAATAGTGAAAATTGTTTTAATGATTAAATAAATATAAAATAAAATCTATTTATATTAAATCAAATATAATAATAATAAATGAGAACCTCAAGTTATCAAATTTCAATTTTATAAAAGATATATTAATAATAAAATTAATTGACTTAGATTATATAAACATGAAAAAACTTTTTAATTAATTTTTTTTTTGCTTTGCTTATATATAAAATTTTAAAAGTTTAAACTTCGTTTTTATTTTTTACAAGTAAAAAGTAAAAGTCAATTTTTTTTTCATTTTAATATTATATTTCAATTTATTTAATGCGTGTTTTATATAATTAATTTCTTTTATTTATATTTATTTTTCATAAACTCTATATATTTATATATATATATATATATATATATATATATATATATATATATATATATATATATATATATATATATATATATATATATATATATATATTTCTAATTAACTTTTTTTAAAAAAAAATCAGTAATTTATTATATATTTAGGGTACGTAGAAGAAATTATTTTTGTATATAAGAAGGAAAAAAAAAAAGTTATTAAATATTTTACTCAGCGCAAACTTAAATTTATATCTTTATTATTATTATTCTCTCTCTTATTTTGCTCACTGGGATGAGAAGGGCAATAATAATGTTTTGCTGACTTAACATTAAAACTTATTCAAAAGTATTACCGGATCCCTTTTTCCCGACGAAACTGTTTCTCTATATAAAAATATTTTATGAAGTGTACTTTTTTTTTACGTTAGCTTACAGGAAGTTGTTGAAATAATACTATATGATTTTTTTTTCTTCTTCTTTTTTACTACTACATTTTTTTTTTAATATTAAATTAATTCTGAGCTTTTAGCACAATTAACGAATTTTTTCTTTTTTTTATTATGTTAACACACATTACATAAAAACACACATTATAAAAAAATAAATATATAGATGTGATTCATTGTAGTTTTTTTTTTTCCTATACTGTTTTTTTAAAAACCAGTTTTTCATATTCTTTTATGTTTGTAAGCTTTTAAATACTTTTACTTAAAAAAAAGTTTTAGCTTTATTATTTTTAATTTAGTAATTTTTATTTCTTTGATAATTTTATCTCATTAGAGTTAATATAATTTTTGTTAAAATAAAAAGTAGATAATTGATGCCGTAAATTCATAAAAATAATTAATTAGTCGACAGAAAAACGTATTAAAAAAATTGTAGGCTAAAAGGTGAACTTTTTAAAGTTTCCATTAAAATAAAAGTTATATAATAATGTTTATTTTTAAAGTACCACATAACGGTGACTTTAAAATTATTGTTATATAATACTAATACAGTACAACTTTTGATTTGGATAAAAACAAATTAAAACACAATTTTGCAAACAAATTAGTATTTTGTAATCTATATTTCGATAAATTTTCTAATGAATGTTTTGCATGTTACTATCTATAAATAAGAATTGCATTTCTCTAACAACTTGTATTTTTCTTTTGTTTCAGGTTGGTACAATTATTATGAGATAAAAACACTGAACTTGTATAAAGTATGGGTTCGTACAAAAAAAAAAAAGATTTACTTTAAATTTAAATGAAAGATAAAGGGCGTAATTAGAAAATGTTGTATATCTTCCGTAACTACTTTACAATTGTTGGAAAAATATCATATAGTTTTAATGTTGTCTCCATCAATATATTTAAAATATTGGCATAAAGAAAGATGATATAATTTTTGCAATAAGTTTAATTTAATTTAGGATTCAGAAGGATGCATTATGTTATGAACCAGAATTCTAAATATATTTTTTTCCTCTAATTTTCATTATGATTTTTTACTGTGTGTATATTATATTATATTATATTATATTATATTATATTATATTATATTATATTATATTATATTATATTATATTATATTATATTATATTATATTATATTATATTATATTATATTATATTATATTATATTATATTATATTATATTATATTATATTATATTATATTATATTATATTATATTATATTATATTATATTATATTATATTATATTATATTATATTATATTATATTATATTATATTATATTATATTATATTATATTATATTATACATTCATATGATGTCTCTCTGAAATTCATTTTATATAATATTCCATATTTCTAGTATAATATAAATTATATTATATATAAGTTGCTGAACTTATGTTATAACTATATTTTACAGATTTGTCAATTTAATTGAAATTCTGGTATAGTGTTATATATAAAGTAATAATTTTAAACTAGAAAACACATTAGTCCACACGGTATTATAACATTTTGATATTAATTACAATTTCTCTCTCTCTCTCTCTCTCTCTCTCTCTCTCTCTCTCTCTCTCTCTCTCTCTCTCTCTCTCTCTCTCCCCCTTACACACACACACTCGTTCTCTAATGTGGATTTAGATATAGAAGTCTTAGAAAATATATTTGAACATTTTGTGTTAACAATTTATGACCATCATTACCCAACGTCATTCTAAATGAAAAGTACATACATAATATACCATAGTAGCAATTGATGTCAGATGTGATAATGTACCTTATTTTTCATCTTACATTATAAAAAAAGTTGAAAATTTTTTAAACTCAAATATAAATCTTTTCCCTTTTTTTTTTTATTTCTGTGAAATATGATTTTCTACATCAAAGTATAATAAATGTTAATATTTTGGAAAATTAATGTTTTAGATACACAATTTTTTTAAAATCACTTTAATAATAATAACAAAAATATTTCATAACTGATTAAATGGAAAGAGTAAAATGTCAATTTAATTCGTCTATATTATTATTTTGTTCTCTTTTTTTTTCTGTAACACCAACACTGGAATCCTATTATTATTATCATTATTATTTGCATTTGCTATTCATTTCAGTACATAGGTAAACAATAGTATGCTAGTATGCATAAATTCTTTTTTTTTTTTTGTGTGCTGTGTATAATATAGCATTGGTTTTTATATTGTAAATAAAAATACTATAATATATTATGTACTACAATACATATATAGGTATTAAATTGTCTGTATATGTTATACATGCGTATATACATCAAGTCATGAGGGGTATATGCAAAAGTATAGAGTATAATATACAGAGTATAGGGTTGAAAAAGAGTGCTTTATCTCGACCGCAACATTGCCGCTATACATAGTACATACTCATATACATATACACAAACGTAAAATGTAAAACTATAATATACAACAGTTTAATATTAAAATCACACATAAAAAAAATCTTCTATAACTTTATATAAGATACAAAAATAGACTTTATTAACATATGAAATCCTTTTATTACATTGAATATATTCTCTCTCTCTCTCTCTCCCTCCTCTTTTTTTACTTGGGCTATACCTTGAAACTATACTATCTATATCCAATGTTTCCCAAGAGTTTCTAACAAAATCACATTGAAAAAAAAAATGTGTAGTTTTTTTTTCCGTTGTTCATCGGCAACTTTTACTTTTCGTGTAACCAAACTCTTTACATATTTTACTAGAAAGGGAAAAAAAATATTTATTTATACAAAATACTTTATTTTATTACCATAGCAAAAAATATATAATATTAAATAAAAAAAATACATATATAATATATACTACATAAAAAAAGTACAGAGAGGAAACCTGTGCAAAAAAGTTCTAAATTGTAACAATAAAAATATATAAAAGTTATTTTACTCAATCATGCCATCCCATGCTTTAACATTTTATATTTTTTAAACTTTCATATTACACATGGAAAAAAAAAGTTAAAAAATTTTATTGAAAATTTTTATATTATAAAAACTTTTTTGTTGTTGTTATGTATATGTCACAATGAATGATTTAAAGTTAAAGTATATTATAAATTTATACAAAATATATATTATGTATATAGAAGGCTGAAAAAACGCAAAGGTAAAAATAAAAGAAGCAGTAACATTGTTTAAAACTATTGAAATGTAAGAAACTTTCAAAGATATTTAAATAATAATAAATTATATATAAATAAAAAAATCGAATTAGTTCAATACAATAATTTTTTTTAATAGAAAAAGGTGTAATATAAAATTAGACTTTATAAAAATGTAAAGTGTTTTGATAGTTTTTTTTTTTTTTTTTTTTTTTTTTTTTTTTTTTTTGAGTGGGTGTGTTGGTGTGACGCACACGCACGAGTTTCACGTTCTTCTTTACGCACGCGTGTCTTCTTATTCTTCTTACCTATTAATAGATGCGTGCTAGAGAAAAAAAAACTCTTCTCTCTCTCTCTCTCTTTCTTATACCCTCTCTCATGATCTTTCTGTTAGACACCACAAGATGGTCCGCGGCATCTTTTTACTGCGGTCTCTTAACACACACGTGGTACATCAATTAAAAAAAAAAAAAAAAAAAAGCTAAGAACAAATACACGTGCACGGAGAAAATTTTTTACACAGATTTCGATTCATTTAACAAATTTTACTGGGTTAAACATGTACTTACAATGATAATATTTTAAATATAACAATTCGGTGTTTGTAAAATAATATTTACTAATATCTGTTTTGTTTCAACTAATCAGGCGCCACTTACTTTAAGCAAGTGCGTCTTGGTTAAACATATACTTACAGTTTTCCTCGTTCACATAACAAAGCGCGCGTATTATATCAACGAGCGCTGTTTGTTAAATTTACAAAATAATTTTTGTTAAATTTAGCAATCGCACGCGCGATTGGATTTGTTCTAGCGGCGGAGTTTTGTTAATTTAATCTAGTTGCTGTTTATTATTTCTATACTTTTTATTTTATATTTTCTACATCTGATCTATTGTTTATTTTTATGTTTTATACTTTGTTGTTATTATTACACTTTATCTTGTAATATGTTTTTACTTTGTATTTTCAAAGTTATAATGTTTTATATTATAACTTTGAAAATACAAAGTAAAAACATATTACAAGACAAGTGCAGCAATAACAACAAAGCAAAAAACAACAAAATAATAGTATAATTTTTACATAACAAATCAGGACTAAATAATTTTATATATGATATTAATGAAATAATTTCCAAATCTTACAATTATAGAGTAAGGTGTAAAAGTTAAACATTTTTAATTAATTTCAACTGTATAAATATATTTTATTAAATAAATTATGCACAATGAATTAGATACACCAACCACAATTTGCACAAAGAAGTATAATTTGATAAATGTTCACTCATTTCTGTATGTTTGTATATGTTCATCATTTTTATAAAATCATATTCCTAAAAATTAATTTTTAAACAATAATTCATAACTGCTTTTATCAAAAACAAAATTTCTTAACACAATATAACCTGACAACATAAAAGCAAACTTAAAACTGTGTTAAATTAAATTTAATATTTTGAAATCTATAAAACAAAAGTAAAAAATACTTTAAAAAAATGTTACATTTGGCTTTATGTTATTAAATCGTGGATGTTTATGAAATTCACAGTCTTGATAACACGGGGCGGCATTGGGGGGGGGGGGGGGGGGAAAGCGTGGTGGACTTTTTTCGTAAGGATCATATTGATAAAAATGAACTGCAACCTGAAATCAAACAAAGATAAAAATTAATATATACTTCTTTCTTTCTTTTTTTTTGTCAAGAAAAATTTACTACTACAATAAATTATCATAAAAAAATTTTATAAATCAAATTTTTCACTATAAAATATAATATTATAATTTGTTTAATAAGAATTAACTTTTTTGTAAGCTATTTATAGCTAAATTTACAAATAACATAGATATTGACAATAAATATTTACCATAAGTTTGTTGCTACGCGGGTGCAGTGATATCATAGCGCTAGTAATGTGGTCCTCTATCACTCTGTTTCGTCTCTCTCTCTCTCTCTCTCTCTCTCTCTCTCTCTCTCTCTCTCTCTCTCTCTCTCTCTCTCTCTCTTTCTCTTGCATGCCTGGAAAATAAAAAATGTAAATTAGTTTAGATTTTAGAAATTGAAAAAAGAGTTACTCGATGTAAATTTTTATAGTAAATGTATATACTTTTCAAATGGTAAAAACTAATGGAAGGTGCAAAAATTAATATATTATCCTTTATAAATTAATTACACAAAAGGAAATCTGTAAATTCACTAACGTATTACAAATAAAAGCTACTTACCATTTTGGTAATTGTGAGATTGTGTATAAATCATCCAAGAATGTGCTCCATCACTCATCCATATTGATCAAATGATTATGTTGATTTTTGATTGCTATATACACATTAATGATGTTGAAATTCACTTCACTTATATATGTATGTATGTTACATATAATTCACCTGCTACATTAACATTTCTCACCGATTAAAAGGTGAAAATTAATAACTAATACACAGTGATATTGAAACACGACTGCATAACTAGCTAGAAAAAGTCCAACTATAGTCAACCGCCAAAATTAACGGTCAAAAACGTCTGGCGCCTTTGCATATATCACGCCACTTTGACAACAAAAAACTTTTTGTAAAATTTACAAAATTTTGTTGCTAGAGCTAACAAGCTGCATCGTAGCAGCGCGCCTACTTGGAGCGCTTTGTAAATGTTATAAATTATTGTGTATAACATATACGAGAAATCATACGCTAAAAATTAAAATCTAGTATTTTATTATCAGTATATCAGAATATTGGTAAAACTTAATAAATCAATGTTTATTAATATTATCAAACCAAAATTTTAAACAAAATTTAAAAATATTAATTTTGTAAAGTAACTTTAACACAGAATTTGCATGGGCTTAAATAAATATTGTTTTAAAATTATTAAAAATTATTATGGCATTTGGGTTGAAGAATTTTAACAATGATTTGTGTATAAGTAAACATTATTTCTCTTAATTCAACCTAAATATATATTGAAACGTTTTTACATATTTTTTTTGTAAACTTTATTAACAAATCTTATTAATATGACCATATTTTCGTTAACATTAATATAAATATCGTTAAGTACATTTTTAACAAGAAATCTTGGTAAAAATTTTTCTCCGTGTGGCTCAAAATGTTATACATATTATATTCATTATATAACTTAATCATTATATATGTAATATAATATATACAAGTGTATTAAATTAAAAAAGTAAATTTACTTTTAAACGTCATCATGAAAATTTTGTGACGTCATGTAGAAACTCTCATCACATTACGATATATAAATTTTATTTTTAAAACGCGAGTGTAAAATCATTTTTACTCGTTTAACGTGTTAGTGAAAATATAAAAATCATATTAAAAACATGTAAAAAAAAAAAAAAAATCTTTAAAGTAATTTTATGTTCATAATCATTGATTATTTATATTACTCACGTGGCTTAGGTTCTAAATTGATGTCTTACATCATGTTGTTGTAAGTATGTAGAAGGGGAAAAAATTGATATGTTACACACAAATTTTTTTAACGTAAAATAACAACGTGTGAAAAATGTATATATATTCGATGTTTTTCGTGTAAACTAAATGAAAAATGCATAATAGTTCTACAAAATGTATATTCATAGTAATTTTATATATAAAAACTTTGAAATATTTTTGTCACACTTAAGATTACATAGTAACACTTTTTGAACGCTATGATTATAATAAATTATTATAATAACTATGGGAAGGTATAGGTTAAAGGTTATACTCAAAACTATATTACCTAAAAGGTTTCAACCATATTATTAATATAATATAACTTATAAATAAGTATTGTAAATTTAAATTCTTATGCTTATGTAAAATATTCCATTTTTTTTAGAGTTTTAAAAAATTGAAATTCAATTATGTACAAATATAACTTGAAGTATTTGTATTACTCTGTATATAGAATTGAAATTATAAATTTATTAATGGTTTATATAAATATACTAAACATTATTAGCAACAGTAATATAATTATACCATTTATAATCACTTGAAATGTAACTGATATCAATAATTATTTATTGAGCTATTGAAAGCAATTGCAAAATCCTCTTGATTTATGAACTGCAAATAATAATTACTTCATCAATAACATCAGAGTAAGTTCTTATTACATTGAAATATTTTTCCAATTATTTTTTTATGGAACATTATCTTCTTTTTTTTTATCACTAATTTTTTTTTTTTTTTTTTTTTTTTTTTTTTTTTTTACAAAATTTTAAAAGAACTGAACACAAATTACTTAAAGGCATAGACAACATGAAAACATTAGCATTTACATCACAAAACACTTGATGGAACGTACATAAATAACGTTAATTGGTTTCAAAACCCATCTGTAGCGCCTTAGCAGTAATCAGAAAATTTCAATTTATGCAACCCGCACAACAATTTCATACTAGTTTTATGCCTGTTTCTAACGTCATAAACAGAAATATTCACGCAAATTGCATACTTTACAGTTTTTTCATGCTCTTTTATGGGGCCACATTTATATTCTGGTAAAAATTATTATCAGTTTTATAGATCCCATTTTGTGTTTAAGAACATGTTGTTTTATATTTTCTATACCTTTAATGCATTTTGTTTTATACAATGAAAAAATAAAAATCACTTAACAAAGAACTCAATTCATTTTATTTTATTAAATAAAGTATGAGAGACAATAGAAATCTTTTATATTGTAATAAAAATGTCTGATAGTTGCATCAAATATGTCCAATTATCTATAACATGATGTTGTATAATAAAGAAAAGTTTTCTTTGAATCAATTGTTATATTATGTTGTAAAGGATTATATATTATTATGTAATTTTTTTTTTTCTTTTAAGATACAATTCAAATGTCAATTTATATAGTTGACAATCTTAGATCATGTTATTCAGAGCAAATTAAGTCGGCCATATCTTTTTTCTTTCGATTATAATGTTCATTTTATATAAGAATGTTTTATTGTGTTTTTATATTTTATATATAATATATATATGTATAGGTATATGTAATTTATAATCTCTTAACTGCTGGACATTGTCTTATAAAATTCCACACCACAAATATAATATTATATATAATATATATATATATATATATATATATAAAATTTAATTATATTTTCATTGTTATACTTCAAACACATTTTTTCTTCACATCCCCTTCTAATTGTACATATTTTTTATAATTATTCTTTTTTTCTCCATATCCTCTATTGTTTTAAAAAATATAATAAAATGTGAGCAAAACAAGTTCTATACATGTTTTCGTAGAAGTAAAAATGCATCTATACGTTGGTCTAGGATTTCATTAATATATATAATATAATATTATATATATAAAAAATGGAAATATCATTCTGTAAGTTTGATTTTTTGATTTACTTTGATTTATTTTTTAATCTCAGTAAAGTTCTAAAGAAAAAATAAAAAGTAAACTTCATAAAATAAAGAATAATATAATGGAAAAAATAAGAACTATTCAATTTTTTTATTCATTTATCACAAAAACAAAACAAATATTAAGAGTTTTTAAACGTTTTATGGAAATAAATAAAAAAAAAGGGGGGGGGGGATTATATTTTTTAATAATAAAGAAATTTCATTGCAATGCATACTCTGAAAACAGACACAGATAACATCGATAAAAAAACAAAAAAAAAAATTTAAATTGTTTGAAAAATTAGCGCAAAGAAGAAAAATTAGCAAAACCTTTAATAACTTCGATACTTTTTTTCAATTTAATGCATTTTTCAAATAATTTTACAATACTTTCTGAAAACTTGTTCAGTATTAAAATTAAGACGTTAAATGTATATATAATATATACTGTATATATGTACATATATATATATATATATATATATATATATATATATATATATATATATATATATATATATATATATATATATATATATATATACAAAGCACAATTCTTAGAAAAAAGATACTGTCAAATATTTTGATATTATATTTTTTGTAATTGAAGAATCAAAGTTTTGGCACAATTTCAAGTTAAGTTGATCATCTGTGTTTTTGTGAAATGCCGCCAGAAAAAATATGTATAAGAATTTTCATTGAGGTGAAAAAATGTCATGTAATGTTCTAGTGAATATTTCTGAAAATCGTAATGAAGATGACTTTTACGATAAACGCCATTCTCACCTGTCATATATACTTTCTTATCATTAAACTTATCTTAATTTTTTTTATTTATAAAAATAAATATACACGAATGAAGATCTTTATAAAATAAAGATATTTTTTTTAATTTATTTCTCTCTCATATACAAGTATTTCTCTCTCTCTCTCTCTTCTAAATGAAAGATGTTTATAAAACTTTAATTTATTATATTTTTATATCAAAGTAATAAATCATATATTAAATCAGTTATTTGAAATCTTTATTATACTTAAAGTACGATTAAAATAATATTCTTTTTTTTTTTCTACTTATTGGTTCGTTCGTTATAATATTAATAAAAAATTACAAACAACTTTTTCATTATTAAAATAATGATAAATTTTACTTGCATTATTCTTGTTTCATAATTATGTACTTATATGATATTAAAATAAGCATTGAATTAAATCATTTTATTACATATAAAATTATAGTTTAATATAAAATATATTAAATACTGAGAGAGAGAGAGAGAGAGAGAGAGAGAGAGAGAGAGAGAAATGTTAATATTAAAATAAGAGTACTGTAAGAAAATATAATAACATTTTAATTCTTATAAAATAAAAACAGAAAATAAAACATACATAAAAGATATTATTAATAGTTCCGTCAGTTACATTCTTAAACATTAAATTTATTTTCATTTATTTTATAATGCTTAATATATTAAATACTTATATATTCCTTTTTTTTCTTTCTTTGTTTTCTTTTCCTTTCATTTTCTCATCCTTTTTATTCGTCAAGAATAAGAAAAAGCGATTGTTTAATAGCAATAATTAAAACTGGATTATTTATTTTACCGTTGATGGCAGCACTATACTATAATGTTTTATATTATTTTAAAGAATAATTTTATTGTTGAAAATTTTACGCGTTAATGTAATGTTTATAGAAACGCATAATTTAATTAAAAAAAAAAAAAAGTAAGAGGAAATGACGTAGATTTTTTTTTAAAAGGTACTTAAAAAAATGACGTTATCACAAAACTTTTATATTATTTTGACGTTGTTTTGAGAGAACTGTTAGTATATAGAGGATATGATGTTAAAATCACTGCAAAAATAAGACAGTGAAAAATTTCTTCAAATGTCAAGTTTAAATAATTTTTAAAAACTATACCTCCTTTGTTTTCGTTTTATTTTAGAGTATAACAACAATAAGAATCGCACGCTCACTTAACGCTGCTATAGCAGGCGCTATGTCTTTGAACGAAAGAATAAGAATAATAATAATAAGACAAAAAAAAAGACAATTCTTATAAAAAGTCATTAGGTAAGACAGCAGTCCTCCCTCCCTCTCTTCTTCTTATGAACAACCGGAACCAATTTAAAAACGCGGCTTCCATATTGAAACTCTACTAATTAGAGTTATTATAATGAAGTTAAAAAAAAAAATCTCATCAAAGCAAAATTTTTTTTGTATAGTTAAGAAAATATAATTTTGTTTTGGAAATATATAAATTAGATAGTACATTGTGTAAAAGAGGTGTTGAAGTATATGATACTAATAGAACAAAGATTTATGTAAATAAAACATCAATTTAGGTCAACTTTTGACATATTTATAATGATCAAAGAACACTTTTTTTTTTTTTTTTTTTTTTTTTTTTTGTTATAGATAAATAATTTTTTTTTTTATTTAAGTACAAAGAACTATGTTACAAAAAAACTAAACACATATTAATTATAATTTTTCTTAAGTGTCAAACAAAAGTTTTGACATGCTAAAGGTTCATGTACTTACAAATTATTGCTACTTGTATTATCCATATAGTTATTACTTAGTTAATTATTTGCTAAATTATATATAAAGACAAGCAAGTAGAAGAAAGTAATGCACACTAAACACGGTAATAAAGATCACAATTATTTAAAGTAATTATATACCCGTAATTCAACTTGTTAAATTTTAATTTTCAACAAATACTGTTTTTAAAAAAAAATAAAAAAAAAGAAAGAAATAATAATGATAGTTTTAATTTATATAAATGCGTTTTCATTGTTAGGCGTATATGGTATTAAAGCACACAACATATATATCGAGGGTGCTCCGCTATAATGTCCTAAGTCCACTTGACCTTGAAAAATAAAAAATCGTCGGATCAACCCCAAATTTTGGATTTATCCATTTCAGGTCATTTGCAGCAAAAAATATTTTTCAAGGTCAAATGGACTTAGGACATTATAGCGGAGCACCCTCGATATATATATATATATATATATATATATATATATATATATATATATATATATATATATATATATATATATATATATATATAAGAAAAATAAAGTAAATTCATCATGTTTAAGTGTAAAGAGTGATACTTCCTTATAAAATGTCCAAAAAGTTGTGAAATTTTGGAATGAGATTTTTTTTTTAAATCTCTTGGGACAAGAAAAAGGTAGCATCTGCTTGGTTGTACTTTTTTTTAGTCCTTTTTTCTTGCTCATACACACTTTTCCTCTCTCTCTCTCTCTCTATTTTTTTTTTTTTTTTTTTTTTTTTTGGTCTTGTAGGTAAAAACTAACTCTTTTACTTTTATTCGTATATATATACAACACACTTCTTGGTCAAAAAAAAAATGCTTTCCCGGGCTTTTCTATTTACTTAACTCCATATAGCCTTTATTGTATCATGCATATAGCCACATTCTCTCTCTCTCTCTCTCTCTCTCTACTCTACTCTGTAACCCATTACGTGAATTTAATAATTAAATCTTCTGCATGCGTAGAGTTTTAGAGACGTTAGATATTCTTCTCTATAATAAAGGTATACATAATATTATAATACACATACTCTTACTCTTTGTTTAAATATGCATATATATATTTTGCTATATAAAGTATATTAACTTGTATAATATAGTAAACATATACTTGGTTTTAGAGAAACTACATTTATATAATAAGTGAAATTAATATTTAAGTATGAGAAACTATAGAGTAAAAAATTTTATATTGATTTTTTTTTTATTATTATTATTATATAATTTGAAATTAACGGTAAAACCATGTTGATGTACAAAAGTTTTATCTTTTTCACTATGATACACATTTGCAGATGTTACCAATGTTACGTAAACATTTAAATGTAACACCTAAAGTTTAAACAAGATCAGAGCTTATATTATTTTAATCTTCTCTTGAACTTTAGAGACAACATTTTACTCTATTGTATTATATTTCTTAAGTCCTTTATATTTATTTTATACATCTTAATTTTACTTTATATACTTTTAACAACTATTAAGATGAAATTTTGATTTTATTAAAATGTAGAAGAATTTAATTTTACAATATAAAGTAGTACGTATTGAATATTTAATATTTTGCCATAACAAGTTAAGAAAAAAGAAATGTTGCTGTATATATATATATACATAAAGAGTATCGTATTATGTATACGATAAATTGATATGAATATACAATTAAAATTTTTTTAATATTAAAAGTTGATATAATAATTCTCATGGTTGATAATGAAGTTTTATACTTCTCTCTCTCTCTGCCGACTTTTTAGCTGAAGGGCGTTCACGTGTATAGTGTTCACTGACAAATAATTGCTCGAATAAAAAGTTGCGTGATTACGTTATAATAATCTACATTTTCATAACTCTTCTCCTTTCTTCTTCTTCTTCTTCTTCGTATATTCATAACAGTTTTTTTTTAAATGATAATTAATATTAAATGTTGAAATTATCACATATAAAACATAATTTATAAGTGAACATATTTAATTTCATTTCTTGATCATTTTTTATTTAAAACTAAGATACTATTAATTAACAAACATAAAAATAATTAACGTGCGCGTATAGGTTAGCTAAATTACTTGTTTTCTGATGGGCAATTTGCAATTTGTCTTTAAACACCCTTTTTTTTTAAATACAGTATAATTTTATAAATTAGTTATATTTTATCAAATTTATATACTACAATATTAAGTATTCATTAATAAGTTAAGTAATAATAATAATATATGAAATAAATAAAAATACATATTTTAATGAAGGAAAGGAGTAGAGTGTGTCATATGGCTATTTGCCAAAGGTTATGTATAGTCTGGGTGTATGTATATATAAATATATAACGTATGAAGTTGCTGTAATGTAGACTTCTTGCTAGGTATAGGAGACGGAGAGAGAGAGAGAGAGAGAGAGAGAGAGAAGCCAAGTTTGTTATGGCTGTGACACGATAGGAAAAAAACAACACCAATGCATTTTTCTTGCTAGTCCCGTCATATACATATTATTATTATTAAAATAAAATAAATTTTTATCCAGCATTAATTCTTGGCATAATACACCTGCATTATTTTAACTTTATAGATACTATATAAACATAAATAAATTCAATACGTTATGTCATATAAAAATAATAATAATAACAAATATATAAATCGTATTTATACAAGAGTAATAATATATTATTTTAAAGTCATGATTGTATTTGATTGTTATATTTTACAGTGTAATCAGTAATATATTTAAATTTTATACTGATATTATATTCTGACAATAAGTATATATATATATATATATATATATATATATATATATATATATATATATATATATATATATATATATATATATATATATATATATATACACACACACACACACACACACACACACACACAATTTAAAATTATACTACTGTTTGTAGTATGTACTGTACAATATAGTAATTTTAATTGTAAAAAGCTATTAATTATTCTAAGCTAACGATTAATCTTGTCAATATAATATTGATCATTTAAAAAATAAACTTTTTTGTTATTTATATACATTTTTTTATTTATTTATGTGTATTATTATTATTTTTTTGCAGTCGTAGTATAAATAATTTAGTATGTGTACTGTATTTTTGATGTTTAAAATATTGCTAACAACACTATAATAGTAAATTTATGGATAGACATTAAATGTGTTATATATAATAACAATTTTCAAATATAGTTTTGATTAAAACTTTATTTTTAATGTATTTTAATTACAATATTTTAATGAAAAACATCATTAACACTTACTTTAACAGGTATAATTTGATTAATTTTATATATAATTATTATTAAAACTTTAATAACAACATCATGTTTAATATAATGATATTGTAGGCGTTCAAATAACAAATTTTAATGAAACGAGAGAAAAAAAAAACAAAAAAAACGTATACTGTATAAAGAAGGGTCATTTTTTTGAGTTTAAATACATTAAAGTTTAAATATAATTAATATTTAATTTTGTAATAACAGGATAGACATGTATGAGAGAAGAGAAAGAGAGAATTAAAAGTTTTCAAATTTTCAGTAACGAGAGAGAAGGAAAGAGAGAGAATATGAGATTAATTTTTTTATAGAGAAATTTGCAAATTATTAAAATGTTACGCTCATTTCAGAAAAATGAAATATAAAAGAAATGTAGATATAATTTTTTTTTTAAGTTATTTAGAGGTTGATATCTTTGAAAAACATAAACCACTTTAAAACCTTATACATATTTGCAAATTAAAAAAAAAAAAAAAAAAAAAAATGATAACAACCACAAGAATCGTTTATGTGTACAATTAATTTTCAATGTTTCAAAATTCTATCAAATTTCTACTAAAATGTTTTATGAATTATTTTACAGATTTAATGTTGATTTAAACTAGCGTTGAAGTATCTAATCAATAATTATCACGTTAATTATAATATATATATATATATATATATTTTCAATGTGACAGATTATATATTTATTATACTATACATACACATACAGTATAACTTAATATATTCAATTGCAATAATATAAAATCTAGAATTAAAATCTATTCCAATTTAGTCTATGAAAAAGTCTCAAGCAGAAAGAGAGAGAGAGAGAGAGAGAGGGAGAGAGAGAGATAGAGAGAGAGAGTTTTAGATTTATAAGTGGAGTTAAGCTACATACAAAAAAATCACCGTCTATTTCAGTTACAAAATTCACATTGAGCATTGATTTTTTTTTTATATTTTTTGTAAAGAAATGAAAAACCAATACACTACGTGAAACTTAAATAAAATAAATCGTTAGACATATAAAAAAATAAAATAAAAAAGTAAATTGAACTTACAATTTTTTAAAAACCATTATTACTTTCAGAGTAATACAGTGACACGAGGTACTTTAAGTTACAACTATTCTAGTATTGAAGTGAAACGACTAAAAAAAAAAAAAAAAAAAAAAAAAACATGTCGTGTATTTTTTCTTCTTATTCTCACTTTTTTCTCTAATGTGGTGAATCTATATTACAATACTCATTGAGCTGTAACTTTTTTCTTAACTTAATCTAAATTCAATACACTATTTTTAATGTGCGTGTGTGTATCTGTATAATATATATATATCGCAATTTCAAATTTTTTAATGTGTTTAAGTGTTAAATTTTCATATAATAATGAACTAATTAATCTGACATTCGGGGTCAGCAAATGTGAAATATGAGAGCATGAGGAAAAACTAATTATTATATTATACTTGGATATGTTTATTATAAAAAATTGTGATCAATTTAATATGATTAATATCAGAATATATGAGAGATCTAATTTTTTTTATAAACAATTTTAACATTAGAGCCGAAAGCTATATAGTATAAAAAAAAACAAATTATTTTCAAAATATAAAGTTACTTTTATGTACTCTGATATTTACGTAAAAAGGTATAAAGATGATAATTGTCACCTGATTATTTGTATATTTATGTAACAAAGTCAATTTTGTAATACTAATATAAATGTGTATTATACATTTATACTATTATTTTTTATAGAGATTTTTATATTGTTAAGTAAGGGTTACAAAATAACATTTTAAATCTATATCGTATACAGAACGTATACTTTATTTTATATCTTACCATCCTGTTTTTGTAAATATATATCGTTACTAAATTATCCTGTTAAGAAAAATCGTATTTTTTAGGGTTTTGGAAATAAAAAAAATTCAAAAAGTTAGTAAATATTATATTTTCAGCAATGTCAGCAATTCCTAAGCTTTAAAAGAAGTTTTGGAGACAGAAAGATAGATAGATAGATAGAGAGAGAGAGAGAGAGAGAGAGAGAGAGAGAGAGAGAGAGAGAGAGAGAGAGAATTACTTAATTTAATATTTAAACACGTATTATGTATAATATAATTTATACAATATAGACGTATTTATACTGCGTGTAATAATAATAAAAAAATCCCTTGCCTTTTTGAAAGAAAAGACCAAGTTTTAAAATTTGAATTTCATTATTAAGAAATTACACTTTACAAACTTGTACAAACTATGATATAGGGATGAAAAAAAAGAAGAGGTATATGATGAGATGAGAGATTCATTATTATATCATGAAGATTTTCAACTATAATATCTCTTGGGAAGGTGATTGGTCAATTAGAGTGAAGTATATAATAAAGTGTAAACCCCTCAAGGGTAAATATTATATATATATATATATATATATATATATATATATATATATATATATATATATATATATATATATATAATACAGTACATAGCATCATCATATAGTAAATAATATCAAGAGAGTACACAAACTTGGGAAGTGTAAAGTAAATACTAAAAACAAGGGAAAAAGAAAAATTTAACACATTTTATGTAAACATGATCGTTCGTTCGTTGCTCACTTTACATAACAAAAACACGTTATAATATTAATTATCTATAATTACTATTATCATAAATATATTATAATTTAATCGATAATTTAAATATTTTTTTCCTATCTTTTAAAAATCTAAAAAAAAAAAAAAAAAAAAAAAGTCTTGTATAAATTGAAGATCAGATTTCATGTTTTAATTTACTGGCTTGATAAAAGTTAAGAATTTTTAAATTAAGAAGCATTTTTTTCTCCTTCTCTCTCTCTCTCTCTCTCTCTCTCTCTCTCTCTCTCTCTCTCTCTCTCTCTCTCTCTCTCTCTTTCTCTTTCCATCTAAAGTAATTTTATTTTATTCATGCTAAAAACAGGTAAATTATCTGTGAAATAAGATACTATGTCTGTAAAAATTAATTTTACTTTATTCATTGAGTATAACTTCACAAGAAATACCGACATTCTTACGACTTAACTATATTTGCTTTATGTATATATATTTATTATAAACTTTAATATACATAAATTTATATATAAGTCACATTTATTAGAATTTCAATAACTTTGTTTACGATGCTACAAACAAATACCTTTATTAATTATGATAATTCAAAATCTGTTTTCAATATACAATTTAATTTGAATATGATTAAAATATTTTCATTTAATTTTATATGAACATTACATGAAGAGTAAATTAAGTAACTTTATATATATATATATATATATCGAGGGTGCTCCGCTATAATGTCCTAAGTCCATTTGACCTTGAAAAATATTTTTTGCTGCAAATGACCTGAAATGGATAAATCCAAAATTTGGGGTTGATCCGACGATTTTTTATTTTTCAAGGTCAAGTGGACTTAGGACATTATAGCGGAGCACCCTCGATATATATATATAATACTTGATTATTATATTTGTCAATCATATTTATATTCAAGCAGAAG
Organism: Ecdyonurus torrentis; assembly: GCA_949318235.1. Classification (NCBI taxonomy): domain Eukaryota; kingdom Metazoa; phylum Arthropoda; class Insecta; order Ephemeroptera; family Heptageniidae; genus Ecdyonurus; species Ecdyonurus torrentis. Next base: position 34,129,947 of record OX439128.1, read on the forward strand.
AAGAAGAAGAGGAAGAAGAAGATTTAATTTAATTCACTTGAAAGTAATAAAATCTTCCAATGTTTGAACTATATTTTAACTTAAGTTTGTAACAAACTTCAACAACAACTGTTCTTATTTAATATAATAAAGAGATATTGTCATATTTGTAGTATACTCAAGTATTAGGATCAAGTATAAAATGTAACATCCAGATGTTACGCTTATATTATCTTCTCTCTCTCTCTCTCTCTCTCTCTCTCTCTCTCTCTCTCTCTCTCTCTCTCTCTCTCTCTCTCTCTCTCTCTCTCTCTCTCTCTCTTTCTCTCTTTCTCTGTATATAGTTTTACCCTGGCACATCTTAGTTATGTAATACAAAAATACCACACTACTCAACAATGTTTGCATAAATGAAATATCTCAAGATATATAACGAATACATACATGTGTATGTGTATAAAATATAAAGAGAAGAAAAAATGTAGACAGTATACAAACTAATAATATATAGTGATAGTGATTAATATAAAAGTTACAAATTTATAAAGATCATTTGACATTTTGTAGGCCTACTGATTATAACAAATAAAAATGCTTTCAGACCCTATTGATTTTAAGGATCTTTCTAAAAATCCCTAATTCAGTTCTCTGGCTGCTGTGATTTTATCATACGTATTTCAAAGCAAAATTGAGTTAAAACAAACAAACATTGATTTAATTGTCCTAAAATAATTTAAATTTGATTTAACATAAAATTAATAGCAATATATACTCAAATATAACTATATGCTATAAATATTTTGTATAATATTTCATAACAATTAAAAAGATTTTTTTTTTCTAATCATATGATTACATACAAAAATTCTAGTAAAATGTTATAATTTTAAAATTATGGTATCAATAACAGACGTGAGAAATTTTATAATGTATTAACGTATATTATGATTTATGAGTATTACGTGTTAAAGTTATAGCAGATTTTTTTTTTTTTTTTTAGAAGTATATTTTTAGAATATTAATTTTTTTTCTTAACGTGTGATTGCTTGGTTCATTAAATTCTCATTATATTTAATACTTACTCATTTTATTCCTTCTGGTATTAGCAAATAATTAATCTCAGCATCTACATCTCCTCCCACATTGTAAGTGTCTCAAGGCACATACAGGCAGTATACTAAATACGCCTACACACCATATTTCACTTTTAACAAAATTCAACATTCTTATCTGTGGCTTTGGCTTTACAACGTATATACGTAACCGCAAAAATGTAACATTCATTAATTTTAAAAGTCTCCAAAAATATTAATTATATTATTTTTCATTTTGATATTGTTATTATTATAAAATTTTATAATAACACCTATATAGTAGGTTATTTTAATTACTTAGGTAGGTGTTTAAGAAATTAAGTTTTTAATAATATTATTAATGTTATTATGTCAACACAATTATAAAATAGACAAGATATATAATAAATATAATATTATGTTATTTTCTTTATTATATATGTGTAAGTTTGTCAAACAAAGTAATATTATTCTTATTATTTATGTATAGTATACAGTATACACACTATAATATTCAATCAATAAATTGATTTTGTTATATTTACCTGTAATTTTAATATAGAATAATGCCCGGATACATAATTTTTTATGTTTACATTTTCTTTTAATATTATTCTTTGATAAATATAACGCAAATTGCTATATTCAAATCCATTAAAAAAAATTAACGGTTCAAGTTCCGTTGATAATAACTTTTCTACATCAAAAATTTGTCTTTTATATTTTAGCCGCCTTGCGCAGGAAATTTGAGCTTTTGAGCATTTAGTCAGAGTGTGAAAAGTTTGCCGAGATGGAGGCAAATTTTTGCTTCTATACTTAAATATTTAGAATAACTCATTTAAATAATAATAATAGTTATATAATTTGTCACATATTAAAATAAAAAAATTAAATTAAATGAATTTTATTAAATATATACGTACGTATTTTGTGATCTGATTTAAATATATATGAAATTTATTATATTATCAGAAGTTTACTATATGCATAAGATGAACTCAAGTACCCTGTAAGATATTATAATTTAATTGCATCTATAAAAGTCATAATTTAATATTATATTTCCAGTACACAAACTTTATGTACAATAAAAAAAGTCATTATATCTACATTTTTTTTACAGCAATTGTAATTGCAATCTGCAATGCACTGAACCTTTCAAGTTATTATTTTATGAAAGTACGTTAATGTCTATGAAGGAATATATATATATAGGCAAATACAAATATACAAAATCAATAATCTTCAGTCATTTTATAGATCTTTATCTATGATTTTACGCTTAATCATTTTCAATCTTAAAATTTTGTACTTAATACAAATAGATAAGAATTATATTTGTTTACAAATATTTTATATAGAATAGTACTTTAAAACATGCAATTTAAATATAAATAAAGTTTATATATATAATCTAACTATGTTATCATAATTATTGTTTTACATGTACATATAAAAGTTATATTTATCATGTTTGTAAACAATAGAAGAAATAATATAAATTTCTATATACGTATTAAATTGAATCATATAAAATAAATACCTTGATGACAAATTTTTATGTTATCGTTTTTTGGGGAAAAAATGGAAGCAATAAGAGAAAAGTAGAGTGGAATCAGTTTGTTCTGTATACGGTAGATATTGGCAGTAAAAGTCGGGTGTATAACACGCATATATATATATATATATATATATATATATATATATATATATATATATATATATATATATATATATATATATATATATATATATATATATGAAAGTCTAGTGTTTGGCTAAAAGCCAGTGAGTCTCAGTTCGTCAGTCTTTTTGCCTTACATATACGTAGGTACATGAAAAAGATAAGTAAAAAAAGTAAATGGATAGACATCAGATCACCCTATACTCTCTCTCTCTCTCTCTCTCTCTCTCAGGTTTCTGATTACCACATCCGTAAACACTGCTATAGCAAAGTATAGACGGGCTGATGCCTCATGGCGGCAAGGTGCCTATC
>OX439128.1:34137994-34205494 GCA_949318235.1 Ecdyonurus torrentis
AAATAGCTATCTAGACAAAAGTATAGAGAGGGTATATAGGGGTGCGTGTATGTATATATAGAGAGTTATACAGAGAGAGAGAGAGAGAGAGAGAGAGAGAGAGAGAGAGAGAGAGAGAGTATGGAATCAGAGAGCCATACCAAAAAGGATCCACTATACACTAAAAGGTTGAGGTCAGACGTAAAAAGAGAACAACTTTATATTAGTTTTTTTTTCTAGTTTCTTTACTTACGTATATAGTATAGGTTTTCTTTTATATACCAAAACCAACGCACATTTTTACTAAAATGCCATTAAATTAAATTAACGGTATAACGTAATATATTTTTTTTTTATTCAAGCCAATTGCTAATAACATTAAAATTAATTTAAAAATGGAATAAATCATAAGAATAATAAAAATAGAAATTTTTAACATGATTTAGGAAATATTGAGTTCTTAAAGCTTAAATGTTTAATTTTTATAATATTGCTAATTGAACTGTACATTTTCTTAGAAAAATTTATAGTTGAAAAGTAATCAATCTGATTTCTTTTGTGTAAGATAGGCTTATATATTTTGTTTCTGGTATACATAAAACTAAATTTTTTATTGAAACATTATACGTAAAAATGTTTATATTCTGTATATAACTTTTCAGACAGTTTTGAAACTTTTTTGAATATAAGTTTTTAAGTATATTATAGAAAACTGTATTTTGGATCTTTATGTTTCTTGAAGAAAAACTTTTTTTTTTCATTTTCAACATAAAACATTGACGGAAAAATATAAACTCACACCACTTTTTTAAAATATAAAATTTATTTGATAAACATTTCATTTAACTAATTAAGTAAACGTGTTTTAAAATCACTTTAGCTTAATTAAAAATAAAAAAAAGAACAAATTTTATATGCAAAACAACACTAAAACATGTTTTTTTCCCTTAAATTTTATGATATTTTTTTAATATCCAAAACTACGTGTACAATCTTTTATATAATAATAATAACCAGGTGCTGGAGTAGCAAAAATTGTTAATAAAATTTTTCATACCTTGTTTTATATTATACTACATCATATTATTATATAAGAAAAAAGCTAACAGAAAAGAGAGATTAAAAAAGCTAATTGGCTTGATGTACAGATTTTTATATACTTAATGCTTCATTTAACGTGTAAAAATTGCTTATTACGTTTTTTTTTTTTTTTTTTTTTTTTCATTTTTTTCCCTTCCTTTCTTGATGTAACGTGTTAAAAACTATGGCCCCATTTTCGTTACACACAGAGCTTCATAATACTACTTACGACTATTATTTTGCGTGACTATTTTTGTTATTGTTGTTATAGATATTGTAAATATATAGAAACCTATAAATTTTATTATATATATATATATATATTTGTATATATAAATATATATATATATATATATATATATATATATATATATATATATATATATATATATATATATATATATATTTGTACTTACTTTTTTTTTTTTTTTTTTTTTTTTTTTTCTTTCCATCTTATCTTTTATATTATATATTACAAAAGTATGAAAACTAAAGTATAAAAATTCGTGATGATATATTAAGTTTGTGTTGTTTGTGTTTTTAGTGTTCGTGTTTTTTTTTTTTTTTTTTTTTTAAAGTACAAGAGTTATACAACTTATCACATTTTAAAGGGTTGTAGAGTTGTAGTAACTATTTAAAATTTTAAATAAAAAATATATCTAAATTTAATAACTTAACATACTAATATTTTAACAAATTTAATATTCTATTGTTATTAATAATAAATTATTATTATTATTTCAATTAAATACTATACAGATTATTTTAACATTTTACATTATTATTTTATTTATTATTCATTTCTTATCAAAGCACTTTTTTTTTTTTTTTTTTTTTTTTTTGGAATCGCTGAGAATTACATTGATTGTGCATTCAAGATACACTATATATAGATTTTAAAAAAATGTCATAATTTTATTAAAGTAAACCATTATTAAGTAAAATCTAATTAAATACACTAAAGTGTTTGTAAAAAGATTTTGACACACACACACACACATAAGAGGGAAGAGAAATAAATATATAAATTTAATTCTCAATTATTTTTCGTTAGTATAGCTTCTCTTTGCACTTAAAAAGGTCAACAAAAGAGTTTTTCTTGTAAGTTTTTGAAGAGTTATAGAAACTAAAGTGTAGGAGGAGAAAGAGAAAGAGAGAGAGAGAGAGAGAGAGACTAAAAAAGGACTAAAAGTTTCTAGTAAGTTTTAATCAGTATATAAGAAGCAAGAGTCGCGAAGACTCATAAGATGTGTCTAAAAAAAAAAAAAAAGTATTTACCAACACCGGTATGTCAACGTTGCGTTCGTGAGCAAATTAAACCAAGCATTAAATTAGTAAAGAGAGCTTTTTCTTCGTCTTCGTCTTCTTTATAAATGCTATGCCAACAAAACAAAAGCGATGATGTTATTTTGGAAGACACTCAAGAAAAAAAAAAAAAAAAAAAAAAGACGAAGTATATATAAAAAAAATATATTTTACCTCCCTCATTGTATGAATGAAGAAAATACTCACAAAAAAAAAAAAAAGTTTTAAATTGAAAGAATGAAGGAAACAATGCACAATACTTTTTTAATTGAAAACTATTTTTGTTATTATTATTTTAAAACAAAACAAAACATCAAAATAACCTAAGCTAATGTGCTGAAAACAAGTTAAAAAAAAATAAGTTTTTTTTTCTTATACATGTATAAAAATAGTTACAAATAAAAAAGTAATGTAGTTAAGTAATTGTTGACATTGTATACAAAAAAATAAAAAAAATACACGTAGTCATTTTATTTTAATTTTAACTAGACAATTTACGTTACGTGTTAGTTATAATTTAATGATCCTTTCATATACATAAACACGTACTTATATAAACATTTCATTAATATTGACCAACGAATATTATTATTTTGTATAACGTTTATAATATTTTACCGACATTTTTTTTTCCATATATATAAAACAGAAAAAGTTGAAGGTTTATTATTGTAATTTTATATTATTTTTCTTTTCATAAATGTTATATAATATACTTTTTGAGTGGCAGTTTGAAATTGATTTTTTGACATTAGAAAACTATTGTATTTAAGGTGGTAAAAAATTCTTATTATTTATTATTTACATAATTATATATTATTATGTCTGTAGTACATTGTTGGAATATTTTAACATAAACAAACAACAACACTTCTATAAATTTAAAGAATTTTTTTCACACTTAAATACCCTTTTATTTTATTTTTTGTTGCTAAATGTCATATTGTATATAAAAAATTTTAATCAATACTTTTTTTTATAAGAAATATATTCGTAGAAAGAAATTTAGAGTATGTTATTTGGTTTATTGTATATATTGCCATTTTTTTCTTTCTGGCGAGGTTTTTGGTGATCATAATCGTGACTCGGATATCAATATCTATATACCATAGTGAACTTTTACAATCACTCTAGGTAGACATATGTAAGACTGTTAGTTCTCAGTATCGCACTCTCTCTCCTTCGTCTGCGGTGATATACTTAATGTCCACAGTGTTTAAGACACATGGTGTGAAACTTGTTCCTTACTTAGAAAATAGCGGACGACATTGGGCACGCCCAGTTTACACTGATAAAATATTTAAAGTATTTTCAATACAAACTTTTTATATGGGTATACATATACTAATTTATTCAAAGCTTTGACAAAATGGGATAATATATATTTTTTTAGGCTTTTTTCGTAATAAGGTTTCCTAAGAAATTATTTGTCAAGAAGGGGAAAAAATTAAGTATTTTAGTTGCTGCGTATATTAATGTTATGAGAGTTTTTTTTATTATTTTTTTTCCACTTTGTTTTTCCCTTATCAATTTGCCACAATGAAAAGGTAAATAAATAGATAAATAGAAGAGAAATAAAGTTCAAATATAGTACGCATGTAAATATTGGTCTAAGTTTTAATTTTAATTTTTTTTTAATTTTTTTTTATTATTATTATTATTATTATTTTTTGCAATAACATGGCCAAATTTTTTCAGTGTCCTTTTGAACATGAAAAAAATATAGAAAACATACACCATATTTACTTGTAGACACGTACATCACTTCTGCTTACATCGCTCAATTTTTAAAAAAATATTTGGACTGGAAATCTTATATTTCTATGAAATAAAAAAATAGAACTAACTATATATTGCTTTTTTAGTCACTTATATAATAAATCCTATTTTCAAAGAAAAAAAATAATACATTTAAAAAAAAAAAATAATTAATATTTTTGATATTGATTTTATTTATTCAGAAAGATAGAAAATATTTTGTAATGCGGTATAAGCATGAACTAGGCTATATAGACTAAGGTAGGTAGATAGAGAAAGATATAGGGTCGTATTTACATTGTATTGATCAGAGAGGTGTGTGTAGAGAGAGAGAGAGAGAGAGAGAGAGAGAGAGAGAGAGAGAGAACGGCATGACCCGAACGAACGTCTTTCTCACTCGAGTCACTTGGTTGTCCATCACTATATACAACGTAAGGGTGGGTGACACTCAGGGGACGTGACCCCTACACACTAATACAAAATGAACTAACATATAATACTATCTACAGTAACGTAGAAAATATTATCTAAAAATAACACTATAGAACAAAATGGTAATATATATATATATATATATATATATATATATATATATATATAATAGAAATTATATTTTGGTGTATAAAGTATTGATTTTATATTACTTATTTAAATTTATAATACTGTATAAAATATCTACTCACCATATAAAATTTAAAAAAAAATTAAAATAGATAAATCCAATAATATTAATCGAATTAAAATATTGTTACATATTGGGTATATTTTACATACAAAATAAAATTTCATTTGTTTTAAATGCCAATAAAAAAAGGTAAACGAAATGAATTTCCATTATAAAAAAAAAGTAAATATATAAGCTTACCTTTTTTTTTTCTGAGGTAGAGTCAATAAATAATCCCTAAAAAACAATTTTTAATTAAACAATGTTATAAAAAAAACACACACAATAAAAAAAAATTGGTTTTGTTTTTACGTATTTTATGTATCAGTGTGCTTTTGCCATAAAAGTAAAGTAACGATTATGACAGGGGGATTTTTCTTTCCACAATTTATTTATTTCCTATATATTTTAGGAATATACTGTATATACATATAAAAAAAATCGTCCATTCATTTAGTAAATATGAATAAATTGAGTACATAGAGACGTATATAGATGGTGTACATATAGCCTCATATTTTGCTCTTATGTGCTTTAAATAAAAATTTTCGTTAAAAAAAAAAAAAAAAAAAAAAAAAAAAAAACTTCAGTTTATCATTTAAATGTTCATTCAATTCATATACTGGTCAAAAAAAAATATATATTTGGTTCATCTTTCTTTCTCTATGATATTACTCATGAATGTATAATAAAAAAAAAAAAAAAAAAAAAAGTAAAAGTAAAATTAATTAAATATCAAGTTTTTATTAAATTTTTAAACTAAAATTCTTTTGAAAAAAATACCTGATGTTTATTTTATAAAATTACCTTTCTATTGAAATTAATATTAAATTTCTTTTATACAAAAGCAAAGTTTATATAAAGAAGGTTATACGTATATGATAAATTTAATATTTATATTATAAGAGGAACCTTAAAAAAATCTCTTTGAATAATAATAATAAAAAAAAAGTTGATTTTTTTTAATAAGCTTCTTAAAATATTGTTAAACAAAAAATAAAATATTTACTTCAATAAAATATAAAATCATATACCTGTGTTAAATTTGAATATAGTATATGAAAAAAATGTTGGTTAAGAATATAACGAGATTTAATTTTTTTTTTAAACATTCATGAATACATGAAATTGTCATGTAGTATTTTATATATTTTTTTGTCTATGTAATGTAATGTCCTCTGTATTTCAGTCGAATCTCTCTCTCTCTCTCTCTCTCTCTCTCTCTCTCTCTCTCTCTCTCTCTCTCTCTCTCTCTCTCTCTCTCTCTGTATATGTGTGTTTGTGAATGTGAATACGTTTATTTCGTATACATGTATGCATAATCTGACACTGCCTAATGTTAAGCAAACAATATCAAAACAAAAGCGTGTTACTACCTGCCAGCAAACCTGCTAGCTTGATGCTTTTGAATTGTTTAAAATAGTAAGTGACGAATTACTGATGCTAATATATTGAATAATATTATTTTATATACAGTATAGTATAGAGGAATTGTATAACTTACACATTTTAAAATATTACAATTCTAACAATATAATAATTTCTAAATCTATAATATAATATTTAATTATACTAATTTAAAATAATATTTAATTTTTAAAATATTAATAATATGTATACTCATATTGTAAATCAACATTATGTAAAATTTATATAATTTTAAATATATATTCGATATTGTAGCTCTATAGTGTATTCAATAGTTTATTAATACTTTTTTTTTCTAACTGATTGTGCACACTTCAAGTTTCAGTGATTTGAATTGTATATTATATATATTTTTCTACTATTACAGTCAGTTGGAGTGTATTTTTTAAAACAATGAAGTGTATTGTAAACAAAAGTGTGCTGCCAAGCGAAAGAATGATACAAATAAATGATAAATGAGAGAGAGATATAGAGAGAGAGACAGAGAGAGAGAGAGAGAGGTTGAGTACCCATGTGCACCTCATTCAGATGTGCTAAAATAAAAACGTTCAAATAATACAGCAGTTGAAAATAAAATACATTTTTAGCATTATTAAAAATCGAGTGGCATATATAAAGATTAGTTATTTGTAATTATATCCATTTTTTTAATTAAAATGTACTTATAAAGTTTATAATTATCTACACTTATATCTGTTATTTTTAATAATAAATATTAAAATTATTTATTTATTTATATATATGCTACGTATACATTGCTAGAGTAAATAACTTCATAGCTCTCATCTTCATGAAACTTTATCCTATTCTTTTAATAATTTATATAGTATAGAATGCACTTTAAATTATTATATATATTTTTTTATATTTATGATATATAGTACAGTATATATAATACATTATAGATAATATAAAACTGCTACATGTTCTCTGAAATAAAACAAGTACGTATTACGTACAATACCTTTCTTTCTAGTACTGCAATTAATCATGCATACTTACAAGTTAGATATCATATAACAATAATTAAAGTAGTATGCAATATTGTGTATTGTAGCATTGATTGTTCAAATGCTAACTGCATTCATCGAGAATTTAAAAAAAAAATTATGCATATATATTCTCTCTTTTGTTATAGCAGTAGTACCGTAAAGTGTACAATACGTATATACTAAGTGTATCAAGTCAATAAGCAACAGAAATTTTTATCGTATTTATATTTAAAACTACTACATTGTTTTTGCTTAAGCATGCATATATATATATATATATATATATATATATATATATATATATATATATATATATATATATATATATATATATATATATATATATATATATATATATATAGATATATATATAAAATCATATATATATATATATAAATATATATATATATAAATCATTTTCTGCAATATAGACAACTATGAAAATGAGAATACATAAGCTACTTTAAAGTTATAATTATACCTAATGGTATATATATATATATATATATATATATATATATATATATATATATATATATATATATATATATATATATATATATATATATATATATATATATAATTGCAAGTAGAGCACATTATAATTACAATATATTTATACGTTTATGTATTTAAAAAATATATTTATAATTGTTTAATTAATTTTTTATACTTTATATACTTATATTGCATTTATTAATGCGATTGAAATGTAAATACAGCTCCTGTTAGTATATGTTCTTAAAATTCAGCACCACATAAAATTGTATCCAAGGTCAATAGAATAAAACTTAATTTAATTTTCAAATTTGATTTGTGCAGATATAATTTATAAAACACAATCATACTTTATATTCAAAATTTCTACTTTCTTTGTTGACTTTTTTTAAACAAGAAATAATAATAATAACAAAAATCTTGATAAAAAATATAACCCGATTATATTTTTAACTTTTGTTTAAAGTGTCTTGTTTTTCTTCGTGTTTCTTAATATATTATTTTTTTCCCTCGTACCTTGAATAAGATTTTAAAAAGATATTAATTTTTGTTTAAAAAAACAAAACAAGACGATTAAAGAAAACATCAAAAAGTTTATTTTATTTAAAGTGTAGATCCTTTGTTATATAAAATTTCTGTGTTAATAGGAATTAGACCACTTTTTTTTACACTCCCACGTTATTAAAATTTGAAAAAAAAAAGATAGAAATAACAAACTTATAAGATAAATTTTAATTAAAAAAAATTGTAAAAACTGATAAGACAATTTCAATATTTCACTTAATACTTTTTTCTTAATTAAGATAAAAAATTACATAATATGTATTTAAAAAAAGAAAAAGAAGAAAATGTAATCAATCGTTATTTGAATCCTTTTATATTAATTAAAATATTGATGATATATTGCTAAAATAATAAAAAATTATTTTTATTGACTAATCATTAATGTTATTAATCTACCTTACATTTCATTAAGGAAAAAAAATCACTTAATCAGATTTCGAAAAAAAAAAAAAAAGAAAAAAAAAGTATAATATAGCATGCTTTATGGCAGCATCTGTTATCGAGCTTTTAAATTATAATCGCTTTGAGCTGAGTATTACAAAGGCTAACGTGATTGATGGGATTTTAGGCCATCCATATTATCGTGCCTTTGCTGCGAAACAAACGCGGCCGAACTTTTTTTTTTTTTTTTTTTTTTTTTTTCAACATTCTCTCACAACGAGTGTAAAATTCTCGCTTTACTCTGTACAAATCTCCTCCTATGCCTCCAACCATCTTTATTCGATCATATCAACAGAGTATGAAATGCAAATGCCCTTTTTTTTTTTTTTTTTTTTTTTTATATATATTTATATATATATATATATTTTTATCTTATACTCATTTAAGAGTGTAATAGTAACGCCTTTTTTCTGTAAAACTAAAAGAAAAAAAAAAAATGACAATAGGAACTTTTATATTTTTTATATTCTAAGACTGAACCAAAACAGCATTTAATTTGAGGAGAAAAACTATTTTGTATGTATATATGTAATAATAAAATAGAAAAATCCGAAGTTTAAAAGGAATAAGAAAAATACAACTATTTTCATTTCATATTTTATGATGCACTGGTAATAATTTATGATTTATTTTCGTTTCTAAACAATTAATTTTGTTTGATATTTATTTATATAAATTAATATTAATGAAATCATATACATATATATAATTATATATATATATATATATATATAATATATATATATATATATATATATATATATATATATATATATATATATATATATATATATACATATATATATATATTACATACATGCCTACAACTGCATAAATTTAATGTTTTGAGATGTAACAATTATGTAACACATGCATAACTGAAAAGCGACATAGCATAACGAAATCATTAATACTAATACAAAACATACAATGTACTGTACCACAACATAATATTCATAATATATATTGCTACAAGCGTATATAAACACATTGCAATATCATACCTACCTATGTTAAACTAACAATCGTTTGTTAATACGATAAATAGCAAAATGCCTACTACTCTTCCATGCATATATATATATATATATATATATATATATATATATATATATATATATATATATATATATATATATATATATATATATATATATATATATATATATTATACGGTTATAATAGCGTATAGGTTGGTATTATGCATGAATTCAATTTAGTGTAACAATCAATGCAAAATTACATATTAATGTAGCTTATTATTGAAACACATATTATTATAATTATAATAAATTATTGTTGACACAGAGTTTATTATTATTATAATTATAGATTTATTATAAATTATTGTTTTTATATAAATAATAGTAAATTATTAATTATACAATAATATTATTTCATATGTGTAAATCACTATTATTATATTTATTATTTTTCATTTAATTTTGTATATCTATAAAATATACTTATATCTGTGTTATAATTTAACCTTATTTTGCAATGTCATCAAAAATATGTTTTTTTATTTCTCTCTGTTATAATTATAAACCTGCATTTTTGTGACATAAGTATTTGGCACGTACGGACCAGACATTAAGTATACACGTCTCTGTTAAAATTACTTCATAAAACTTATTTTTAGTATGTACGTTATTATTGCATAAGATAAATAATATTTTTTACAATTTGTTTCTAAATATTTGTTTTAACATATATATATTATATATTATTTTTTTATTTTTACATCATTTGATCTATGGTAAATTTAATATTTTAATACCATTATGATTTTGATGTTGATTTTTATTAGTACAATTTTATACTAACAAAAAAAAAATCCTCAAGAGAAAGGTTTGAGGGCATGTTACAATTCCGAGGTATTATTATTATCAGTTTTTTTTTTAAACAAAATTTCAATTTTTATACCACAGTACAGTACATTAAACTAAGTTTATATTATGTTTTGAAGCTATATAATATATACAAAATAAATATAGTAAAAAATTTAATTCTTTACATTTTATTTATAACGAGAAACAAATTTAATACATTAAAATTTATAACAGAGAGTATATTACAGTTGACTGTATAGAGTGACACAAATAATTAATCTCGTGCCTGTAAATGCAATTCAATTAGTAATTATATATCATTTATTGTTGTCAGAGGTAAAAAACAAGAGTTTTCAATTTCGCTTCTCGTATTTATTAATTAATTTATGAAGTTTTATAATTAAATTATTATAATAGCTCATTTCATGTGTTAAAAATATAACTTTTACTGTATATCATATTGAAAATTAAAAATCGTTTATCAATGTTGTATACTTTTATGGAGATAAAGATAAAAAAATAATAATATAATTAAGTATAGTTTGTTAAATGAAGAGAAAACTTTTTTTTTTTAATGGACAAAATCAAAATAACACCATTGAAATGTTGAAAATCTTTATTGTTAAATGCTATACTATAATATTCTTAAAATAACCCTGAATTTTAAAGTTAAATTAACTGCGGCTTTATAGCTACATTTGATGTATTTAAATAGTTATACAAGAAGAAACATTGCATATGATTAAAGCTTATTATTATATATGCAGAATAACATATAAAGTGTATTGTAAATTATATAACCCTTTACCTTTTGAGTTAATTGAAGCGACCACAAATGATACAGGTCTAATTCATTTATTATTGTTGTAACCTTACTTGTTCTCTCTCCCTTGATATAGGTACATTGTATAATATACATGAAGGTGCGTATTTCATTGTTGTTGAGAGGTTAATTGTAGCAAGAGATGAAGAAAATAAACGAGAGAATAGAGGGGTTTTTTGGCTTAAAGGGTGGGTGCGAATGAAGTGACGCTAGCGGGTTGATCTCTCTCATCAAATTATGTGACGCTACGAGGCGGAAGACAAGCAAGAACCAAGTTAGGCAAGCACAGATGGGTAAAGAGACTTAATGCCTACGACGTCAGCCTAGGGACACGTTACCCTCGTGGGGTTTATCAGGTAAACCATACAATACGTCGCAGGAAACCAAGAGTATATGGGGAAGTTTTATGGGGAAGTAGAGATGAAGATGCGCCCCCAAGAGCAATAAAATATAACTCTCTGAACTTTGAGAGATAACTCAACTCTATTTAATTGTGTCACGATAATCATTAAATATTAACATAATTCATCATTATATATAGGATTTAAATATTAATGTTTATTTTTAGCAAAATAAATTAAATTAAACTGTAACTAGTATAGATTTATGGTGATATTGTTTACTAGTTTGCATTCTAAAAAGTAATAATATAAAAAAAATAAAAAAATAAAAAAGTAAAAAAAGCAATATCAGTAAAAGGCACGATGACATGAGAAATACAATACTTTGGTCGTGCAGGCTGCATAACAATCAGGATATATATTTATACTATGATTTCTTTGTACAAATTACGATGCACTTTTAAAATAATGGCTATTATTTACAAAAGTAAATTCTTGTCTTAAAAATTTCCATGGGAAAATAAAATCATGTAATAATTTAAAAACATCGTGGAATTATTTTACATAATAATTGCTTCTTGATATTAAATATTTCCAATTTTTATTGTATTATTATTATTATTAAAATATTTCTATTCAATAATAAATCAGTTGTAGTGCAGTAGTACATGTATAAAAAAAACGTGTGTTTTGCATGGCTGAATTTAAAAAACATTAAAATTACTCCCTTTTTTAAAAATTATATTTCAATTTATTTGATTTACGATTTTAAATTTTTATTTTGTTTTGCTTTATATATATACACTAGGTAGTTTTGTTCCTGTTCATCCCTGTTAAATTAAAATAATAAAATATCGGCAACGTATATAACGAAAAAATATAATTTATCTTGTAAATACAGAATTAATTTTGTTACTTTTTTTTTTTTTTTTTTTTTTTTTTTTTTTTTTTTTTAGATAAAATACACAATGTAATAAAAGAGGTAAAACCTAAATTGTTTTGAATCAATGACGGTGGTTATAAATTAGCCTATTTATAAAGCACCCCATGGTATAGAGGGAGGGAGCGAGAGAGAGAGAGAGAGAGAGAGAGAGAGAGAGAGAGATACTAAAGCTATATGTTATTCAACAGAAAATTTACTCTTTAAGAGACTAATTCCCTATATTTTAGCACTGTACTACAATAAGATAGAAATTTAAGGTTAAATTTACTATTATATAGTTTCAAAATAATGGTACGCAGTTAACAAAAGGTCACCAAATATAATGGTTTATATAGATGGAGTATAAGGCATAGTTTTTCTTCATTTATTTTATTCAGGGTAGAAAAGTTTACTTACTTACTTGTAATTTTAGTGAAGTCATATATTTAAAAAAAAAAAACATCGTCTTATTGTAATCTCTTAGCTTTAAATTAGTTTTTTCATTCTCTTCTCTTTTTAATCAAAATAAGATTTTAAAATGACTAATTATATAAAACGTATAAGGATTAATGTTTTGTAATTTGTTTTAAAATTCTCTGGTTTTGTGTATATACTATAATATATTTTTTTGTATTTTTGAATACATATATTACCCAAGTTTTAAAATACTTTTAGAGCCAAATTTAGTTTATAAAAATGACATTTTTATTTAGCACTTCAATTAATAAATACATTTAACCAAACTATAACTATCTTAAATTCTATAAGTTTTTTATCGGTACTATTTTATTATTTTTTTATTAACTTATTCCTATCACATAAATTTTTCCTTTACTTACTTCAATTTTTGAAAACTTAACTTTATAATTTTTTTTAAAGGTTTATGTTCTAACGACTTAAATATTTCATCTTATAAGTATATTTTTTATAATCAAAAGGGTTAGCAATAAATCAAATTGAATTAAAATGTCAAAATTTTTTCCTATAAAGCTACTTGAACTTTTATGAACTTTTTTAAAGGTTTGAGGAAATGATAACGCTTTTTATTAGTGGTTTATACGTACTAGAAGGTCATATACTATATAGTCTAAAAAGAGAAAAAAATTGAAGAATTTTGCTTATACATTTTTTTATATTAATAATATTAAAAAATATATATATATAAAAAAAACGTTAACCATACAAAGTTATAATATTAAAAGTTTAATAAGCTGCTAAAGAAGGAGTATGAAGGAGAGAAAAAAATATATTTTTAGGGGATAAGCTAAAAACATTTTGAATGTATTTTATAATAAAATGAAAAATTACCCAAAATATTCATTTAAGTTAGAAAACATTCTTTATACATTTTTTTAGACCTTATATAGAATGAATTTATGAATTATAATAATATTCCAATGCTTATGATAAATGATTTTTTTATGATCTATTAGCCACCTTGGGGATATACATTATAACATCTTTAACAAAATCAGCGTAATAATTAAAACTTCATACAAAAAAAAAAAAAAAAAAAAAAAATCATGTTTTTTTTTTGTTTTTTTTTTCTTAGTTCGCTTATCATATAGTTTAAATCTAGATTGACCTAAGTTTTTCAAGCATTCTATTTTGTGATATTTTTAAATTTTCATTATCTTATACTTTGGATCTTTTTTTTTCCTTTTCTTGTTATTTAAAGTACCATATTCGTGTCTATATATGAATACTATATTATATTACATACAACTACACATAATATAATATATAATTTATATATATATATATATATATATATATGTATATATATATATATATATATATATATATATATATATATATATATATATATATATATATATATATATATATATATATATATATATATATATATATATATATATATATATATATATATATATATATAGGAAAGTAAATTAAATACAATGATATACTGAATTTATGAAGTGTTATATTATTATTAAATAGAAATATAATTTATTATTGGTTTGTAGTGTGCACGCGTGCGTTTTAAAAAGTCACGTTAAATGACGCACATATAGATGCAGAGTATATAGCCAGATTTAGACCATGGTCGAAATAGTGACAGTAACATAAGTCACATCATTCATTTCATTTGTGACGTCACATAGTATCACGTGTGTGAAACTCTTCTTCTCTTCCAATAACGAATTATAACAATCAGATAATCCATTATAAGTCGAAGAAAGAATATGATTGAATAGTTATCGCAACTGTCTCTTGTCTTAAAGAAAATATTAAATTAATAATTTAATTAATTCTTTATAATATACAAGTTGAAAATATGCTTGTAACATCAATGGAGATTATCGGTAATGAACAGTTCTTAAAATTTTCAATAAGCTTAAAGCACTTGTAAAAGTGTGACTATAAGAAGTATACCTTATTTAAATATTTTAAAATGAGGTGCTGTATAGTTTTCTCATGAAATACTAAACATGGTTCTGTAATGCTTAAACATAGAAAATTAAGGGACTCTATGTAGAAAAATTTCCCGAGTACCTCCATTAATACAAAATATAATTTTTAGCCTTTTCGATGAAGTCTATGAGTCATATAGATATAATTTGTGATTGATTTTTTTTTTATAAAACCATACTTAGATTGCATTAGGATTTGATCATCACGTTAAAAGTGTAAAAAAATATTTTTTAAATACATTCTCTATATTTATTATTATTATTTCTAAAAATATATTATCTATGATAATAATGAAAAATGATGACAGTGCTAAATTTTTTTAAAAGTGTGAGTGTATAATATTATGTGTGTGTGTGTGTTGAGAGAGAGAGAGAGAGAGAGAGAGAGAGAGAGAGAGAGAGAGAGAGAGAGAGAGAGAGAGAGAGAGAGAGAGAGAGAGAGAGAGAGAGAGAGAGAGAGAGAGAGAGAATAATGTTACTATTAGGTAGGCGTCGTTTTCTTAAAGTAATTTGACGTCTTTTCTTACAGAGGTTGAGAAAAGGAAGTGCTTCTGGGCCACACCCTACATTAGCCCCCCTTTTTTTCACCCTTCCCCTACCTTCCTCCCTTTCTTCCTCCTCCCTTCCCTATGGCGCCAATCACTCACTTAGCAAGCCATCCATCACCGCAAGCGTGCGCGCAAGCTCGAATAATCTCAAATCACCCTCACTCTCTCGTTCTCTTTTCCTATAACACCACCTCACCTCTCTATAATATTATATAATATTGCATTCCTATATAATATAAGCTTTGTAATAATAGCTTTTGCTTCTTCACCTGTCTATTATCATTTCATTGGGGGATTACCTATTCTAATTATAACCTAAATCTTGTCAAAAACATTATAATTTATCATTTTGTCAAAATAATATGTAAAAATTATTGACTGGTAAAAATACTGTTTTAATATTTTCATAAATTTGAAATCTAAAATTTTAACTATAGTGGAGTGAAATTTTCCTTACTGCAAATTTATATATAGCTTCAGTGATTGCTTATTAATTCTTATCTACAAAATTATTATTGTATTTACATATTGTATTTTAATTTTATAGAAGATTTTTTATCCAAGCATCTGGTATGGTAGAATGAAAATCTAAATTTTTAGGTCATCCCAAGAGAGTTTATGCTAGGTTTTACGCAATATACTTTGGGTCTATACCGTAGTTTCGTTTTCATTCTCCAAAGTCTAGCTGAAAGGTATGTATGTATATATATATATATATATATATATATATATATACATATATATATATATATATATATATATATATATATATATATATATATATATATATATATATATATATATATATATATATATATATAAGAACTACTTGAATGTAGTGCATTGAAAGACTTGCTTGGGCGTATAGATAAAAGCAAACAAAACTTAACCTTTTTTGCGACGAAAAAGAAAAAAAAAAATACTGAATCGAGTTTTTCTTTAGTTGTTGAAATATAAAAAATTTACTCTGTTGTTGATGCTCTTATAAAACGTAAATAAAACTAGTTTTTAAACTGAAAAAGGAAATTGGAAAAAAAAAAGTCCTTTGGTGTTTTCGGTGTTTTACTGGGTCGCATATCATTCGTGGAGGTTGGGAAGAAGTTTAGAGGAAATGTGTTATTTTAATTTTGCACTACAGTATAATATTAATGTATACATAGAGATGTGTATCGTAGATAGTTTTAATATTGCGGTATAGTTCATGGAAGTAAGATATTTTATAGCAAGCAGTAATAAGTAATAATCTTCTTAATATTAAGAACCATGAAGTACAAAATCTAGGTCACTAATAAAGTTATAGATAAAAGTAAATTGTATGCTAATAGCTGAAATTTAATAATAACATATTTGCTGGAAATGAAGAAGAAGAAAAAAAAAAAAAAAAAAAAAGCTTGGTTCATACTATAACATACTTTTATCTTGTCTTATACTTTTTCTCTTTTTAAATTATAAGGAACATCAACATGCTGTGAGAATATTTTTTTTACTCGTAGTCAAAATAATGAGTTGCGTATGTTGATGTTGTGTATATAGCAGTCTTGTTGAATTTTGTAAAGCAAAAGGAATTGCAGCCGCCTGTCTGTTCTGAATTAAAATACTCTTCTCTCTCTCTCTCTCTCTCTCTCTCTCTCTCTCTTACAAACTCACATCACATACCGTCATCATGCTTTTGTCACTATTTATTTCCAGCATGATGCATATATATATATATATATATATATATATATATATATATATATATATATATATATATATATATATATATACATATATATATATATATACATATATATATATATATATATATATATATATATATATATATATATATATATATATATATATATATATATATATATATATATATAGTAAAAAGTTATTATTTTCTTTGATTACTCAAGTTTAACATGTTATCAAAATATATCTTATGTTAAATTACACTTTTTGTATTTATAAGAAAACAAGATTTTTTTTTTTTTTTTTTTTTTTTTTGCTTGACAAATAGAGAAATATATATATTTTTTATTTTTAAATTTGTAAAGACAGACTCGTATTTCTTACTTTTTTGTTGTTATTGTCCATGTTAAGGTAGTATATATATAAATATAAAGAAAAAATGAACAAGACGAAAGTTTTTATGTATTTATTATGACATTATGTAATATTTCTCTATATATATACTTGACAAGTAATGTTAAAAAGAATTATTATAAAGTCTTCTTTATAATAAGATTGTGATACAATCTGATTATTATATAAATTTTTTTTTTTTTTTAAATTGAACCTTAAATATTTAATATGTTATTAATATCAATGTCTAAAAGTATTCAAAATCAACATTTTATAGCATTTATTTTATATAATCATAAAATGTATATAAATATATTATAAATGTTAATGTGGTTTTATTTTAAAAGTAGTTTATACAAGTACTTAACAGCTAATAATAAAAAAAATAATAAACTCATGCAAGCTCTCTCTCTCTCTCTCTTGCTCTTGCTCTCTCTCTCTTTCTCTTGCTCCCTTTTATTTTATATTAAACTGGAAATTGTTCTCTGAGGAAAGAAGAGAGAGAGAGAGAGAGAGAGAGAGAGAGAGAGAGAGAGAGAGAGAGAGAGAGAGAGAGAGAGAGAGAGAGAGAGAGAGAGTAAAAAAGTATACATAATATAACAATATTAGAATGTTGTAGCATGAATATACTGTAGTATATAACATGCATATTTTGAACTTGCTCTTTAGAGAAGAAAATGTGACATTTTTAAGTCAAGTGACAGTAATTGTTAAACATGATATTCAAGTATAATTTATATAGCAAGAAATATAAGACAATATTTATATACTCAAAATTTATAAGTTACTGCATATTAAAATATATTATGCAGCTATACTGTGTAGCTCGTTAAAAAAAATGTATGATACTCTTCAGCCTGTTAAGTAAGAATTTATGCAACTTACAAACTTAAAAATATTTAAATTATGATAAAGCGATGAATCTAAATTAAATGTTAATGTGTTTTCGTACCACTAATTGGATCATATTATTTATTTACCAATTCGTATAAATATTTGTAAAACATTGAAATTCAAATCAAAACAAATTTAACAAACAATTTTTTTTATATATTTATACATACATATAACATTGTTTGTTATTTTAAACATTTTGTATATTCATTGTCAAACGTTTCATTAATTAATTTTAAACTAATTAATACAAAGTTCAAGTTTAAAAATAAGTATATGTATAGCTGCCAAATATTTTCTACTCATCCATTTTTTTTTTCTTTTTCGTCTCTCTATTCTTACAGCATATTATAGTTCTTCTTTATTTTTTAATTTATGAATTCTAAATATATATAAAGCTCAGAGACAATAATTTTCATTTATACAAGTTGGCATTTAAAACCATTTTGTTTTAAGAATATTTTATATTTTTATTAACTCAACTAAATATAATATTTTTTTTTTCTAAAAGGTACTATAAATTTTTCTTAAAAATAGAGTCCATCAAGAAAATAATAATAATAACCCTTATGAGATTGTTTAGTATATTTATGAAGTAATGCGGGTCACCGTACAAAGAAAAATTACGTATAGCTATCCATATAATCTCTCTCTCTCTCTCTCTCTCTCTCTCTCTCTCTCTCTCTCTCTACACCCATATATATACACACACATACACACCATTTTTTTTTAGTAAACATAGCCCCAGACATTATATGTGACAATATGACAAGAAGATGAGAAAGAATTAGAGAAGTCATTTTAACCATGGTCACGTGATATTAAACTATATTTCAGCTGCAACCTAGACGCGAGCGCGGTATGTTTGAGCAAATATAGGTTTCATATTTGGCCCTCGTCCAGATTAAATATATATATATATATATATATATATATATATATATATATATATATATATATATATATATATATGCAAAGTCTTTCCATCAAAACGCAGGTGACTTTTGTGATGTCTCATATCACGCTGCGACTCTCTCTCTCTCTCTCTCTCTCTCTCTCTCTCTCTCTCTCTCTCTCTCTCTCTCTCTCTCTCTCTCTCTCTCTCTCTCTCATATTTTCTCAAAAACCCGCATTATATAACAGATACAACATACAGTAGAACACAAACTTCATAATATTATTTAAATGGTATTTTTTGACATTATTTTTGTTATTGTTGCTTATAAAAGCATTGATAAAGATCTTTTAAAAGTTCTCTTAATATTAACTATAATTACACTGAATTATGAGTATGTTGTATGAGCATTCTTATTATATAATATTTTATTTATATTGTTTTAGTTAATATTTTGCATTAAAAATATAATGGTCTATAGTAATTTTATAAAATAGTAATGTTTTTAAGTTGTATTTTATTATAATATATAAAAGTTTTTATGTTTTTGTATTTTAAGTATCTTATGTTGCAAACGAGTATAACTGTGCGGTATTTAATTTTTTTTAAATACGCTACCTACGCATTAACGCAATATTCTTTAATGTTCAAAAATACTACTGAGGTAGAGAGAGAGAGAGAGAGAGAGAGAGAGAGAGAGAGAGAGAGATGAGAGAAAAAATAAAGTAATTAAATCTAAAAATAATAAAGATAATACGGTATAACCATAGCAAGGACAAAAATAATTTTTAATTATAAAAAAAAGTAATGCATGTTTAATGCATTTTAAATAAATATCTTATAAACATTTCCTACATTATTTTATTATAACGCTTATAAAATTAATTAGTATCTTTTTTTTTTATATTATTTAGTGGTTTTTGGCACAGATTGTGTATATAAAGTTTTCTCATTTAGTGTATAATTATTTAACTAAATCCCTCTGGCATCGTGTACAAAGACGAGAGAAAAAAAAAGCAAGCAAGAATGATATAAAATAGAGTGCATTTGGATGACACACATAGAAATTGCATTCGCTTTGTCATAGTCTATTTTATTTTACTTTGCTTGTGCTAAAGTAATGTAAAGCAATGAAACAGCTGGGCAACGTGTGGAAAAATGTCACTTGTGAAACTCAACTGAGTAACATTTATCCACACATCATCCATATTATTTCTTTATACTGCGAAGGATATAATTTTTTTTTTTTTTTTTTTAACATTTTTCATATTACATTTCACAATACTACATGATGTATATTTTTGCTGCGATATTAAAATTTTCTATGACATTTCAATATTAATATTACAGAACTTCTGTTTATAAAAAGCAATACAAATAATATCTTTTTATTGTGACAATATTTTGTAATTTATCATCCATAAATATGGGTATACAATTTGTTGAGACCCACATGCACTAAAATAAATACATAATTATTATAACATAGCCTGATTTCAATGACATGCCATTAAATTATACTATAATTATTAATGAGGTACACTTAAAAATTTGAGAGGGTAATTTTATTTGATATTCTAAAACATTACGTTGTCTTGAATCGATACGTAAGAGACTTTTTAATTTTGGTATTCATTACGTATATTTAATTAATTATTGAAAGTCGAAATGACGTCACAGGCTCCATCTTACACATGCAATAATTGCAGCCTGTAACGCCATTTCGCGACGTATAATAATTAATTAAAATACTTAACGAACTCCAAAATTTAAAATTCACAATGCACAAAAAGACAATGCACTCTTTTAGCATATAAAATATAATAACCACCTATTTTTTTTTTTAAATTTTTTTTAGTCTTCCTCATTGCTTTGCTGCACAGTATAATGTATTCCTGGAATTCTACTAAAGAAATATTTATGCTATATATAATATAAAATAATTCATATTTAAAAAAAAAAAAATCTATACAACATAAATTACGTAATGTATGTAGTATATAATATATATAATATATATAATATATATATTTCGTGCATGTTACAAAAATATTCATGCATGAAAACTTATCATAATTGTTATTCCTCTTTGTGTGAACAAAGCATTAGTATTCACTTTTTGTTTTTACTAATGTGGTATAGTTTTTCATCATATATGTATATTAAAGGATCACGTCTTTATTACTAAGATCAATAGCTTGGTCTTATGACGATGTCAGTTCATGTTAATATACCACACAGTATTGGTTACAAGTATATATAAATATATAAGAGTGAATATATATATACTTTACTTTAACATGAGTTAAAATGACGTCATTGTGGGTTAATTGAGGAATAGTTTTATGAAAACTTTATCGTTAGCTTTCTACAATATATACCCAAGTATACTGTATAAACTCTTTGAGTTTGATATATAAAGCTTTTCTATATATAACATGTTTTTGACTCTAATCTATATAAAATATATTAGCATAATATTGAATTAATTTTGATACCAAAAAAAATAGAAAAAAAAATCAAATAAATTTAAATTTATAAACGTTGGTTTGTGAGGAAAAAAAATGTTTTATTATTTTTTTTTTATAATATTGTAATTAATTTTTTTAAACACTCTTTTTATAATATAATTGTATTATATAAAAAAGAGAGACCCTCATTGTTTTTATTCACATTACAGTCACTGTCAATAAATATACTTTGAACTCTATAAAACACAAATATATTTAATAATTGAAATTCAATATTTTCCTCTCAATGTATAATTAAAATTATATTATTATTATTATTATTTTTTTGTTATAACAACTGTCAAAGTTTAATTATAAAATTTATATGATTAGTTATTTTTTGACATAATATTGATTACAATAATATAAAAAGTCATTATTATTATTATTATCAATAAAAATGTCTAGATTGAAAAATATAAATTAAAATTTAATATTGCATGTAGATAATTTTCTACTATAATAGGAATGATTTATATAAAGGATATTCAGTTCAAGTATACTTCATATAAAATTCAAGTGAATCTGCGTGTCTGAAAACTTATATATATATATATATATATATATATGACATTAACTTGTCAATAATTCAAAAGCTGATGTTGAAATTTATGAAATATTTTGACGAATATTGTTTGAAGTCTCCTTTCTTTCTCTCTATACATAATATTCTTAAAAAAAAAAATAAAAAAAAAAAAAAAATAAAAAAAAAAAGGTCGTAGAAATATACTGTATTTCAATTTTCACTTAACAGAATATATATAATTGGGTGAGTTTACAGTAATGATGCTAATTAGTATGTATATTGAATGTTCTTATTTTAAGTAGCATTTTTTAACAAATAAGTTTTTAACCAAAATATTTTTATGTTGAAGATTTATAATTATCATTTAGAAAAACAAAATATCCATTTATACATATTATATATATATATATATATATATATATATATATATATATATATATATATATATATATATATATATATATATATATATATATATATATATATATATATGTAAGTATAGTTTTTAATAAAATTTCTTCTTAGTTATGTGAATTTATGCAAAGTACAACTAAATGATAAGAAGAAAAAATTGTAACGCTGTTAAAAAAAAAAGTTTCTAATGGATTTAATATGTTTAACGTTAAAACATTATTTGTTTAATCTATTTTTTTGTTTTAACTTTATGTTAAAGTGGTATACGTAATAAGGTTAATCATGTCGTAATATAAATATAAAATACTTAAAATGTTGTAAATTATACATTAAAAAAAAAAAATCTTTATAAGGGTGGATAAAAAAAATGTATAATTTTTAAACTGTATGATAATATAATGTATAAAATTTAAACTCAAAAAATTTGGTACTTGTATTATAAAATAAAGAATTTAATAGGCATTATATAAGATATAAATTACAATTATACCACAAGGGAAAAAAATTACTATAGCTTTTATATAGGCGATCGAACACAATTTTGAACAACTATAAATTAAACCCTTATATGAAGGTTGTGTTGAAAGAAAACTCGTGTCTCAAATGGTAAAAGTCTATAAATTTAGTTTGTGAGACTTTTACTTGGCAAAAGCTTCTATACCACGTTTCATAGTATAAAGCCTTTTTTTTTTCTCTCTCTCTCTTTCTCTGTTTTCTTTCTCTTCTTCTTTCTTTTTTTTTTAGTTGTGCTCTCCCTAAATGTATAAAACAAAATGCGCACCGGTAGAGAAAAAAAAATAGTTAAAATATATGAAGCACACACTAAAAAAGAACTAATTTACATGGTTTTGTCAAAATTTTCACATCGTTATCACTTGTGTCTCGTGCTGTATGCTTTTTTCCCACCTAGTGTTTTTTTTTTTTTTTTTTTTTTTTTAATTATTATTATACTATACCTCCTGTTGTTGGACACTTATAGTAAGTTTGCATTTCCATTTAACTACGCTCAACAAGGTCAAGGAAAATATAATGAAACAATAATGTTTTAAACAATTGAAATACTTAAATTTAAAATATAAAAATTTAAACGTAAGAAATAAAATTTCAAAGAATAGCTCAATTTTACTAAAACTACTGCGACAGTAAGATACAAAAAATGAATATAATTATATATACTTTTAATTCATTCAAGATGACTATAATGGATCTTTTTTATATATAAAAAGGAAAAAAAAATATATTCTATAAAAAGAAGAAAAAATTGAAATCAAATGAATAATAATGATATAAAAAATTCATTATATTAATTTGACAATCGAAGTAAAATATTTCTTGCAAAGAAATATAATATAAAAATTGATTCAATACAATACATTTTTCTAATCAATTAGTGAATTATAAAAGAATTATTTCGTAATATTATTTTTTATTGTCTGCATCATATATATATATATATATATATATATATATATATATATATATATATATATATATATATATATATATATATATATATATATATATATATATAAATCAATTTTCATTTCAAGTGAAGCAGTGTGTAAACAAAATTGTCATGCTCCAACTAATTGGCAATTTTTTATTATTATTATTATTACTGTGAAGGTAGTTGAATTTACATGACTTGTCAGCGAATATAATAATGATGGTAGGAGAAAATGCCTATGGCTTTCTCTCAGTTGATAAACAATTATTATTGTTATCATATCAGTAATGTTAACTATTCTACAAATTTAAAAAAAATATAATTATTAATGAACACAAATAACAACTTTTTTTTTTACAAAAAAAAAATTATAACTCTTCAATATTTTGCTTTATTATGAAAATAATTTTTTTTTTAACAATTAAAGATGTATAATATGAATTAAGAATGTTGTTTAGGTATTGATATTTTTAACTTGAATATTTTAAAATGTATTTGTTGAGAATTCAAGTTTTCAAATTTAAATGTAATTTAATAATATAGTAATAAAAAAATCCTGCACCTTAAAGGCGTAGAACACCTTGAACAAAAATGTTGTGTAATATTCTAACTAACCTAAAAATCAACGTTGATTTGGCCGGAGTCATTGATTTCTAATTCATTTTTCATCCACAAAATGCCACTGGCAGTTACTGACGTCACAGCTCACCCGGTTTACGCGCTCGTAAAACAAGTGAGCTGTGACGTCAGTGACCGCCAGTGGTATTTTGTGAATGGAAAATAAACTAGAAATCAATGACTCCGGCCAAATCAACGTTGATTTTCAGGTTTATTAGGTTCAAGGTGTTCTACGCCTTTAAAGTTTTATATAAAAATGTGTCTTTATGAGGGTGCCGGTAAAGGAAACTAATTAGTATTAACTTAATATTAAGAAGCGATAATTAATGCCTGGTGATTCAATTATGTAATAACATAATGGACATATTTTTTTAAAGTCAGGTGAAAACAAACGTATGTTGTAGAAGAAGTATAAAGATGATAAAGACATTTTTTTCTTTACTATTTTATTCATGTTCTTTGAATATAATATAAAGAAATAAAATTAAAGACACCACAAGCTAACTTTTCAGTTTATATTTATAAAAAAAATAAAAAAAATCTATCAAAAAATAATTTTATTATCATTTTTTTTTTTCTTTTTCTCTTATATCAGTAAAATTTTATAGCCATAAAAATCGAAAGAAAATTTGAAGAAAGTAACAAACAAAAAGTAAGAAAGAGAAATGACTCAATTTCACGAATTTTTTTTCTTATATATATTTGCGTCTTTACACGAGAAGATTGAATTGAAGCAGCTGAATGTTAAAAAATGTAATATTTCATAAAAACAAAAATCTATTTTGTTGTTGATAGAAACACGCAACCTCTGAGTTAACTTCTTTTAACGAAAATATATTGATAAATATTACATAACCATTGGGGAATAATATTTTTATATATTGATTTAATTTTTTATATATAATATATATATATGTCTTCAATCTTCATAATATAATATTGAAAGTATTAACAGAAAATAATTTTTTTTCATTCCAAAATTCATTTTATTAATGCTACCATATAATATGTTTATATTTTTTTAAATCACTTTCTTCTAATCAATTCACTATTAAAATGTGTAAATAATATAATATGTTTATTACATTTAACCATAGTATAAGTATTATACTATGATTTAACTTATAAGATTTCATTAAAAATTATCAAGTTTATATATTTTATAACAAAGAATTTTTATTTGATTTTTTTTTTTAGCCTCAGCAATATATTTTTTTAATAAAATGAAACAATTTGTTATATACCTAATTTTGAATTCTATTGCACGTAAAGTCATAAAACTTTCGTAAGGCAAATATAATACAGACGTCCTAAAATACGTAATGCAGCATATTTATATAGTATTTATACTACGGCAGCATGTAAACGTATGTATGTCCGCAGTAAATATACGCAGAATTCTTTTTGTTTAAACTTATAACCTGCAAAATTTTCATATTAAAGTAATATTGTTTATTAATTTTTTTTTCTTAACTAAAAGAATATTTTTACGTATAGTTTTATTTTTTCACATTTATATTGCAAAGGAATAAATAAGATAACAAATATGTAACGCAGGCTCCAAATGTGTAAGAGCTCGCTAAAATGTTACTTTTATATTTATTGTTCTTGAACATGAATTTTTTCATTAGTTTCATTTTTATTCTGTAGTAAAAAGTATTTAGGTATGTAGAAATTATGAGAATAAGTCCTTAAAAAAAATGAAAATGTGATAACTTTACATATCTTATGTGCACTATATATTATATATGTGATATATATATATATATATATATATATATATATATATATATATATATATATATATATATATATATATTAAAGTTTTATTTACTGGTAGAGAGAGAAAGAGAGAGAGAGAGAGAGAGAGATTTTCAATGATATAAAGTGAGAATTTTCCATCGTTTTTTTTTTTTTTTTTTTTTTTCAAGCTCATGTTTGTTTGTTTGTGTCATTTACAACGAGGGTTGATGAATGTTTACAGTACATGAACAAAACAAACATAAATACGATTACAAAAATGTATATATAGTCATACAAAAGTATGAACAAAATAATTTTACAAAATTTATCATTTAAATATTATTGAAGTTTTTTTTTCTGTTAATATTTACCATGGTTTGTCTATTATCATTTCAAAAATGTCACTATAAATTTTAAATAAACAATAATAACATTAATGACCGACGTTTCAAATTTAAACTGTTTACATAATGTGAAGGTTAAATGTCAAATAATATAATGCAAAATTTATATATTCACTAATGATTTTTTAATTTATACTTTTTTATATTGAAAGGGGGAAGGAGGAATTCGAAAATTTAATGATAAGAAAAAACACACACATTAAATGCAAATAACAAATCCAAATTATTACAAGAAAAAAAAATCAACGATTTATTACTAGTTTATATTATATTTCTTCTTTAGTTGAAATAAATTATCAAATTATGGGAGAAATTTTATATTGAAATACATAATAATTACTTTAAAAATACCAGCATATTTAAATCAACATTTACCAATATATTGTCAAAATTATGATAGATTTATTGATATTTAAACAATAATATTATTGAAAAAAAAAGTATAAGCAATAAATTTTTATAATAATCATTTGAGAATAACATGAATAATAATAAAGTTTATTATTTTATCTGTCAGTGTAATTTAAATTTATATTTATTTCTTTACAATCCATCAATTTTTTTCCCTTCATCCATCTATAGTTAATTAACATGAGGTTTTATTTATTATTACATGTACAAGACAGGTTATATAGAACTTAATAATCATAAAACAAAAAAATGGGAAGATATTTTAATATACAGTTTATATACACACATTCAGAAATATTAATTAACATTTCATAGCTGATTATGAATAAAATAAACAGCATTATACTTTTCTTTCAAGTACTAAATAGATCTTCTTACACTCTAAAAAGAAATCTTTGAAAAGCTTGTACACAGTTTTGCAATGCTTTAAGTATTGTGTGGAATTAATGGTAATGATGTCACTAAACGTTGAAAATTAAACGATAAAAACGTAAGTGACGTCACAAGCGTTTTGACAAAATAGAAAAAATAAACGTAGATTTGCAACGATCAAGTTTGACGTTTATTTTATTGTGATTTTAACGCTTGTGACGTCATTTACTCTTTTATCGTTAGATTGTCAATGTTTAGTGACGTCATAACCGTTGATTCCAAAATACTTAAAGCATTACAAAACTGTGTACAAGTTTTTCTACGATTACTTTTTAGAGTGTATAGCTAGAATTATTTTTATTTATAGTTGATATCACTTTATTTTAACATTATGAGAGTATGGTTAGATTCTATTGCACGATCTTTTTTCTTCTTGTTTTTCATGATGTTATCTTGTTTACTATGATGAGATACGTGAACTGTTTGTTATGTAAGTAAGAGCCTCAAGTAAAATTTTCTCCATCTTCTCTCTCTCTCTCCCTCTCTCTCCGTTCCTCTAAAAAAAAAGGAAGAAGATAATATGCTTCTTATTTTTTGTATGATAGCATACTACAGTATTATAAGAAGAGTGTGAATATGTAATGATAGTCTGAATATAATTATGTGTATTATTTTTCTCATTCTTTCTCATGATATATTTTATATAAAAATTTAATAACCTTAAAAAATGAATCATTTAATTTTTTTTTCTTTAGTACGTGTTCAATTTTTTTTCAACGTGAGTGGCGAAAAATTTTGGATACTTAAAAAAAAAAGGAGTACTTTTGTTTTTTGAGATGGTCCCATTTCATATGTAACATTAAAATTGAAAAGAGGGTGGGTTGAAATTTATGATTCATAAAAATCAATGTAAACAATATAACGTATTGTTTTTATTTGAATGATGAATTACCTACGTACATAATTCTAAATCTTAAAATATTATACCTAATATATAAGCTCTTCTTTTAAGGAAGAAAATAATTCAACATTTTCTGTTAAATATTATGAGAACAATATAAGGAAGTAAAATTAAAATTGACAAAAATAAT
Source organism: Ecdyonurus torrentis (assembly GCA_949318235.1). Taxonomy (NCBI): domain Eukaryota; kingdom Metazoa; phylum Arthropoda; class Insecta; order Ephemeroptera; family Heptageniidae; genus Ecdyonurus; species Ecdyonurus torrentis. The sequence goes on from OX439128.1 coordinate 34,167,003, forward strand.
TCAAATTACATTTTGAAAACTTCCTGATGTGATGTCCCAGGGCAATATAAGAATCATCATAACATTTTATACATTTAATAATTTTAATGTCTTGTACATTTTAATCTTAAATCTATATTATTTTCTTTATATATAATATAATTTATGCAAAATATAAAATTTAATGTTTATAATGTAAAAACTTTTCCAATGAGTTTGCTTTTATCTAAATATTTAATTATATTTTCTTATATCAAAATCATTCATATTAAATTTAATTATATATATATATATATATATATATATATATATATATATATATATATATATATATATATATATATATATATATATATATATATATATATATATATATATATATATATATATATATATTATAATATTGGATATTTTGATAACGAAAAATAAAGGTTAATATTTTATTTTATATTTATAAAGACGTTAAAAGTATAATTTTAATTATGTGGTATTAATTTCAGAAGTATAAAATATAAAATCGATGTAATAATATACTTCGCTTCCATCTAGTAAAAAATAGAATAGTAGTATAGTAGTTGAAGTACGCCCGATATGACCCTTCACCTTATAGAAATAACTAAAGAAAGAGAGAGAAGAGAGAGAGAGAGAGAGAGAGAGAGAGAGAGAGAGAGAGAGAGAGAGAGAGAGAGAGAGAGTACATAGAAATAGATATTGCATGATAGTATAGGGAGCAATGACTTTTTATTTATATATAAGTTATAGCTAAAGGTATAAAGTTAGTTTTCTTTTATTGAGAATTGAAGCACAATCACAAATCTCATTGAATATTGATGACCAAAACACGAGAACATATTGCTTCCTCTCTCTCTCTCTCTCTCTCTCTCTCTCTCTCTATCTCTCTCTCTCTCTCATTCTCTCTCTTATTCCTTGTCTTATTAATATATAAATTATTTCTTAAAGGAATAGACCAGAGAAAAAAATGAGCATTTATATCACAAAACACTTGATGGGATTTACATAAATAACATTAGTTTGTCTCAAAACCCAACAATAGCACGGTAGCAGTGATCAGAAAATTCGATTTATGCAGCTCGTACAACATTTTTGTACTAATATTTGCATGTTTCTGACGTCATAAACATGAATTTTCACGCAAATTGCATACTTTACAGTATTTTCACGCTCTCTCGTGGGGCTACATTAACATTCTGGTAAAAATTGTCATCAGTTTTGAAGATCACATTTTGTGTTTATTCATTAAAAAGCACATGTTGTTGTATGTGGTCTATGGCTTTAAGTTTTTAATATAACATTTTTATAAACAATTTTAACTGCTAAAATTGTAAAATTTTATTTTAATATATTATTAATTTTTATAATAAAATACAGTATGAGTAAGATTCCCATACTTGTTCTAATAATATAGAACAATAAATTTATAGAATAAAATATGACAAATAGACCTTAATATAGTTGTAAGAAGTAACTTTCTATTGTATATGATTTGTTAGTAAAGCGTAATATTTATATTATTTCAGTGTCTATATAAGAAGTCTTTTAGGCTATTAAAAATATCATCCATAATGAACAGATGTCTATATATTACAATCATATTTTTATTTTATGTATACAATATCAATACAACAATAAATAAAGAAAGACCAATAAAAATGCTATAAAATTACCTACTTCTAAGCTACCGTACATTTTTACGTGTAGGAGTTACGTTATTTCATTTATTTGAAAGGTTTTTGAGCCTACGCACTTAAAAAAAAAACGGCACGAGAAATGAAGAAAAAGACAGAACAGAAATAAGCTTTCGTGTACAATGACTTCAAAGTTGACTCAAAATTTTTATATAAAAAATAACAAATGAGAAAATTGTCTATTAAAGTATTTTTCACAGTAAGAAAGTCAGTGTAGTTTAATTCGTTTGAATTATATTCATTTAATATTTAAACTGATTGCATTCTAGCACTGTATAAATATAAAATATGCAATTATTTCTGTAGATTTTTGTAATTTTTAGCTATAGATTAATAATTTAATAATTTTACTTTATTTTCAATATTCTCTAAATTATAGTGTTTAATTTTTAAAATTTCAATGAAAAAAAAAAAATGTTTCGAAGTACAGATGAATATAAGTTATTTTACAATTCCTACATCAAAACGATATAATGTTTTTATAACAAGAGAAGAATAATGTATTACAGTATCATACGCATAAATATACTGAAATAGATTAAAAAAAATACATAACTTTTATTTCGTCTATGGTCTAAAAGTTGACTATAGTATAAATAAGTTTCAACTTATATATAAATGTATTTAAGTTTTCAAGTATCTTGTATATATTATTATATGAGTGTATATAGAACTGGCTAAAGGAACCGCACACCAGGGATTTTAATACTTATACGTTTTACTTAGACTGTAAGTAGTGTTTTTCGTTCAGCAATATACATTTATACGAATAGCTATACTATACAATTAGTGCTGGTTGTACATACCATATTATAGTCACTATATAATATATATATATATATATATATATATATATATATATATATATATATATATATATATATATATATATATATAAGCAGGTTGCTCAAGCGTAGATAAATAGTCAAGTACAAGCTCCTTGGGACCAATTAAACTTTTCATACTTCACAGATAGTAAGGAATTATATTATTACACTAAATTACGCTTTTATTTGCTTCACTTACCAAAAATAAATTTATTATTCTTTTTCTTATGTATGTTGTAAAAAAAATTGTCAAAAATTGTTTAGATGAAATAATTTCCATAAAGATATATGTAAGGTAAATTTAAATTATATGAATAATTATAATTTTAAAACTTAATACTACATCGATTTAAAATTACATATTACTTTTAATACATATATAAATATTATATAATATAATAAATAATATTGTATCTAAGCCAAAAAATATAATATATATTTAAGTAAGTCTTATATTATATATACAGCACATATTCAAGAGTTATACGTGAGGATTATTTGCCGCGAGCTTTTGGCACATACGCTTTGTCGCCAACGTAAAACGAATTATAAACTATCCTAGAAAAAAAAAATCGCTTTTAATTGGTTAGAAAATCGTTAAAGAATACCTCATGTTTAGATCAGGTACGATAATGTTCAAAAAAGTTAGCCTCAAATTACTTGAGGTAGTAATATGAAACAGAAAGAATTATAATCAGTACATCGTGAACATATTGTGTAAGATCTTGTGCCAAATTTTACTTTGAATAAATATCTCTTTTTTTGAATGTCAGAGTCTGCTAATCTAAAAAACTATTTTATCTTATTAGAATTTACTTACTTACTTATTTACGTATTTATTTATTTATTTATTTATTTATTTATTTATTTATTTATTTATTTAAATTATTTACTAATTTATACAATTTCATAATACTATTTCAATGACATTTTTAATAAAATATAATTAATGTTTTGCTTTCCATGGAAATAACAATAAAAAAAAACTTATAGCAATAATGAATATAAATAATCTTTAGTATGTGTATATAAAAATTTCTTAGAAATACAATAACATTAAAATTTAACACGTACTTCGGTATGTATATTTTTTATGCAATTATACAAGTCATGCTCATAATATATATATATATATATATATATATATAAACACCTTTTGCTTCTTCTCCTTCATCGTCTCATAGGCTTTTTAATATTATGTATACTCTATCTCTCTCTCTCTCTCTCTCTCTCTCTCTCTACTAAACTCATTATCTGAAGAACAAGAACGTGTATGCGCATGTATTAAACTGATTTAATAATATATAAAATAATGAGGATTGTAAATTTTGTTACCTTTAGGTTTTATAATATTAATTTCAACTTTATTGACTATCAAAGTTATAAAAACTTTTTCATTGTTGTACTCACACTTATCGTTTAAATAATTGTATTGTATTATTATATGAATTTAAACATATCTGATTGAACAAAACAAGAATTTTATTTGTATCAATACTATACAAGACAACAGTACATGGATATATTTTTTATATACATTTTTTTTTCTTCTCACTCTCCAGCTTACTACATTCTAAACATTATTACAACTTTCAAGATCATGGGATATGTATATATAAGTATTTATAAGCATGTGAAAAATGGTAACATTTTATAATTGAGTTCACAAATTTGATTTTATTTAAAAGTTTTGTTTTTAGTATTATTTTGTTTTTGTTCTGATTAATAAAATCATTTTCTTACATTCTTGTTATTTAAGGGTTGTGTATTTAGATGGCTAGTATCTCAAAATCTAACAAGGAAACTTTATGATCCCATTTGAAAGTTAATAGTAAAGATACCTATGATAAAATTTTCAGAACCCGTCAGATAAGGGAAAAAATAATTATTGGAATTAACAAGAGCTTTTGTGGGACTATAAAACTTAAAAAATCTTTAAACTTTATCATGGTGACTCCCCATTTTTTAAATTTTCTTTTTAATTTTTGAAGATACATTATCTTTATTTATTATTGTGCAAAATATCAGATTTTTTTCTTCTTTTCAACTTTTTAGTGATTTCCCGCAGTAACTGATTTCTCAACTTAAAAAGAAATAAGAAACAAGAAATTTTATTTACCTATTGACAGAGTATAGTAGCAATAAAACGTCACAACAATTAATGGAGCAATAATAGTCTTATTCATCTATGTCTGAAAGAAACACGATACAATAATATCAATGTAGTCAATAAAACGTTCTGCATTTAACTGAGTGAGTTTAATATGCATAAAGGTCCATCAATTTCGTCGATTTTTGAGTTTGGATCAAAACATACTGCCAAAGTGCTATTCTGTACTTTATCATATTGAAATACTGAAATGAGCAATATGTATTTTGATAACTTCTTGTAATCATTAAAGACATTGAAATTTAGACTGACATTTTAATAACATTAAAAATATGGAATATATTATACAATTTACATGTAGTGATAGTGCCATGACTGTTAATCTATTACGTTTTCTATTTTCTTTCAATTATATAATTAAATTAAATGAAACAATAAAAAATTAATTTAACCTGTAATTCATTATGGATAAAAAAAATTAATTAAATAAATCAAGTAATATGTATGTAAAACTATACTCAATGATATATATATATATTTTTTTAAATATGAACACGCAAAAAAGTAATTTAAAAATTATATAAAAAGGCACGCTCATATACATAAAAAACTTGTAATAAAAATGACATTAAAACATGCATATATATATATATATATATATATATATATATATATATATATATATATATATATATACTGTATATTATATACTGTATATATATATATTTGAACTCAACGATTACTTAAACTATTCTTTGATAAAAAAAAATGTATATATGTATTATATAATCTATCTGTAGATTGTGCTTCTTGTCTTACGTAGGGTCATTAATATACCATTAAGTTATGCATTAAATGCAGTAGCCAGTCACGACAATACGTCTCAGCATGACGTAAAAGTAACAGCTGTTTAGTAGATGGCGACACCTCCTATAGTTTCCTATAATTTAACCTTTTTTTTTACCTTAAATTGTAAATTTAAAAAAAAAAAAATCATTTATCGAAGGTGACTAGTAGAAAAAAAAAAGTGAATTAAATATAACATATACAGTTGTTTTTATAATTTCATAGATTTTTGCAATAAAATTAATATTAAGAAATATTAAGAAATTTCTAACATTTTATTATTCAGCGCATCTTATAAATACATATGAAGTGATTACTAAAGACATTTAAGATTAAAATTTATTCTATTTCTGGAAATGTATATAAACCTGTTAATATTTTAGCTGTTGATTTTAATAAAATTTGTTATACACAATTGATTCCATAAACCAATACAATATTAATATTATAATATTAACACCAACTGTTCAGTATAAATATATGCAGTATATAAAAAAAAGGTTGAGAGTCCACAGTCATAATATTTTACAGTAGTTTGATATTAGTATTTTGTGGGAAATGAGTGAGTGAATGAATATATTTACATTAGTGACCACACACGGTTCACCATTTGCTAGCAGACGAGATGACCCTGCATAACAATAGGGATTGGGTGATGTGGTTGTCCTTTCGCTAATATAGCTGTGCTATACATTATAATATATATATATATATATATATATATATATATATATATATATATATATATAAATTTGTGTAAACCAAATGACGCTATATATTCGAGCTTGTGATGAGAGTATAAGTTCAGATGCACCAACAATAGAGACCAATATTGAAGAGAGAGAGAGAGAGAGAGAGAGAGAGAGAGAGAGAGAGAGAGAGAGAGAGAGAGAGAGAGAGAGAGAGAGAGAGACGATTTTGCACAATAGAAACACGCCAACCTGTCATTTATGATCAATTAAGCACGTTCTCTCAACTCACCACCAACCATTTTGCTGTCACATCTGAACTCATTAACCGTTCTATGTATATGTATGTATATGTGTATGTATGTGTATGTGTGGGTGAATATATATTGAAATGACGTTATCAATACAAAACAAAACTGAACCCCAGTTGGTGCCCTTTATACTGTATGTCAAATGTTATATTATTGTCCAACAATGTCTATAATCTCTTTCTATCATCAATTTGATCATTTTAATTTATTATATTATATTGAAATTATTTTTTGTTTAATTGAAATTTTAAATTCTCATTGTTTTATTTAATTATTTAAATTAATTAAAATTTTAGACAAATCAATAATGAAACCAATTATCATGCTCAAAGTATTTTTAAAATTTTATTTGTGGAAACAAAATCTGCTGTATGATAAGTATTGTATCGTTTAAAAAGCGAAGAGATCCTCCCCCAAAAATATATATTATTGTCTAAAATTTCATTTTATTTTGGATGAAATATATTGAAACGTGTTACTTAAAACATAAAATTTAATGCAAAAACATAAATGTCAACAAAATATTGACATAACACACAAACAAGAGCATATTTTTATAAAAGATGTATCATCAATACAAAAAATTGTGTAAAACATAATAAAAAATAATAAGTTTGTATTTGAGAAAAAAAAATATATATATATATATATATAAAGAAAGAAGATATTTTATAGTTTGTATCTTACTATATAAGGCTTGATAAATTTAACAAACTGTTGTATACGATGGTATATATGGGGAAAGAAGAAGGAGAAATACAAGTATATGAAGAAATGGGGGTGCTTTTTTCTTCTTACCCCTATAGCTCCCATGTGTGATGCTCGAACTACCATGTTAGCAAAAGAAAAGGTTACGAGTTATGAGTCTAAGACCTAGCTAGAGAGTTTATTCTATCTTCAACACCTTCTCTCTCTCTCTCTCTCTCTCTCTCTCTCTCTCTCTCTCTCTCTCTCTCTCTCTCTACCTCTACTTGAAAAAGAAAAGGAAGATTTGCGTCCTTATATTACATACTTTTTCTTTTGACAGTATTATACAGAGCAAACTTATACCATACCTGAAATTATAACACCCAAGTCATGTAAAAAAAAAAAAAAAAAAAAAAAATGAAAATTTGCACATTTCTATGTTAAAAATGTCATAATAATTTTCACTTGATTAAAATTGTTAAAATTTTATGATATAAGATAAAATATATGACTTTTTCTTTTTTCTTCTTTCTTTTTTTCTATTTTACGACGCATGGAATATAATTTTATAGCTTAAATTTCTTATTAAATATACATCATTTTAATAAAATATACGCAATATGTAAATTTACAATAACATAAAAATATTCTACTTTTAAATTTGTAAATTAAACATTTGATAATTACTTTCGTGTGTATATATATATATATATATATATATATATATATATATATATATATATATATATATATATATATTAATAACATTGATAATAAGAAATCTTCATAATTTTTTCCACAAGAATATGAATATTCATATAACTATATTCTTACATATATGGTTATCAGTTTTTTTTTTAATATCATACAAAAGCTTTCATGTTTTTTTTCATTTCTTTAATTATAATTCTGAATTATATATGGTTTTATGCACACTGAAAAGATGTTTGTTTACGTTAAAAAAAAAAAAAAAAAAAAAAAAAAGGACTCATGGCACAGAAATCTTGCTTTTCATTGTTTGCACAATAATAAATTAAGCTTGTTATATTATGTACCTTGGTGTGTGTTTCTGTATATACTGCAGTAAGTTTCATTATAAGATTCGTTCATAATAATTCACCTGCCTTTTCTTGTAGACTTTATACACAAAAATAACAACTAACTTTTTATTTTCAAACAAGAGAAAAAGATGAATTATAACTTTTAAAGATAACCTTTTTTATATATATATAATATATATATATATATATATATATATATATATATATATATATATATATATATATATATATATATATATATATATATATATATATATATATAAGATAATATAGAACTTATAAAGTCATGCATGCGTATATTATTATAATAAATTTTATAATGCTTTTTAACAATAAGATAAAGTCAAAATATAATATTTTTCTATGTATTTTATTATCATTAAATTTATAAACATGATATATTATATTTTTGCTTGTTATTTTTTTGTTATTTTTGTTGTTATTATTATTATTTTTTTTTATGAACACTATTGAAGTCTTTATTATCTTAACTGGTTAACGAAAAGAAAAAAAGTTATGTATAATTTATATAATAAAGAAACAATTCAAAACATTTTTTGTCTTTTAAATATTCGTATTTTAAGTCACTTTTTGTTTTATACAGAAAAAAAAAAGCAAGCCTATAATCCGATTATAGAAGTCATATTTTTGAACTGAATAAAAATAAATTTCGTTTTTGTTTTTAAAATCTTATCACGATAAAATAAAATAAAAATGTTGCTTACATAAATTGCTTCAAAATTTCATAATAATCTTTTATTATAGCGCAAAAATAAGGTAAAAATATATAGGTAATAGAAAATTGCTTTAGTCTATAAAAGAAAATAAATATGTAAGACGTACAGAACGACAAGTAAAGTTTTTTTTATATATATAATACTGAACAAATCAACTTAAAAAAAGAAGAAAAATTGGCAATAAAAAAAAGGAGTATTTTTCTTTCTTTTTTTATTATGAACATAAAACGTTTTGCACGTATATTTTCTAAGTTTTATAGTACATAGGAACATTGTTTGAATATATATAAAAAATAAATTCTGATGGACTACATGTAAAGTGATTGCAGAGTTAGCAAATTTAAGTCTGATTGTTCAATAATTTACCTTTATACATGCCGATTTACTTGCCTGGTTGTACGAGAGAGAGAGAGAGAGAGAGATAAAAAATTTGTGTTCAGTTTAATTTTGTTGAGCTCAGCGTTCTCTCTCTCTCTCTCTCTCTCTACCTCTAGCACCATTGAAAATGCCTTGTAAACATTTACCTCAATTTAAAATTTATTGAAATAAGAATTAAATTGAGATAAAAGATATAAAGAAAAAAAAATCCGTAACTCACATAAAAATAAAATCTTCAAATGTCATTATTTATTTAGCATCTTGGAAAGGTATCTTTTCCATCTTAAATTATTTTCTATATTTAAAAATTTATCTTACACTAAATTAAGATTTTTTTTTTTAACGAAATTGATAAATTAAATACACATGCAGCTTGTCATTTTATATATAGTTAAGCGTGTAAAATAAAGTCGTTGATTGCATTATAATCGATTTTTGTTATAGTAATATGTTACCGTACTAGTTTGGGTAAACGTATATATATTTTTGGTAAAGTTGCCAAGTCTCTCTCTCTCTCTCTCTCTCTCTCTCTCTCTCTCTCTCTCTCTCTCTCTGTCTCTTCCGTTTTCATACAAAAAGTAGGGTTGACTGAGTCTTTCTCGTGGTTTCCTCGGCTATTCATACAGTGCAACGAGCTGCATCATCACGACCACGCCCATTTCTGGCGGCCAGCCCAATTATCCCACCCCCACTTTATATACTTTGCACACATATAGACTACTTTACTTCAACTTCAATGCTAATTTATATTCTCTTTATATCGAAACTCTAAATAAAATGTAATTACAGCATATAAAATACCTTTATATATTTTACCTCTTTTGTCGTGTCATTTAAAATAGAAAATACAATATATCTCATATGCACTAAATGTTAAACGAACAGAATTGAATGTAATTCAAAGTTACAATCATTGTTTAGCAAATCTAGTCAAACCTAGAAATTTTTAATCAATATACCTGAGATTTTATAATAAAATAAAGAGAACTTGCATGCCTTTTAACAAAATTATGTACATCAAAATTTCATTTCTAATACATATGTGTTATTTTTTTCTTATTTAAAGGAATAGACCAGAGAAAAACATAAGCATTTATATTACAAAACACTACATGGAATTTACATAAATAAGATTAGAATGTCTCAAAACCCAACAGTAGCCCCGTAGCAATGATCAGAATATTCGATTTATGCAACCCGCACAACATTTCATACTAATTTTTGCATGTTTCTGACGTCATAAACATGAATTTTCACGCAAATTGCATAAATTACAGTTTTTCACGCTCTCTCGTGGGGCTACATTAATATTCTGGTGTCATCAGTTTTGAAGATCCCATTTTGTGTTTATTCATTAAAAAGCACATGTTGTTTTATGTGGTCTACGGCTTTAATGACCAGCAAAACATTAAATATAAATAAATTTAAAAGAGAAAAATCAGCAATATTTAAAAAAAAAAACTCAAACTAACGATTATTAAGTCTATATATATATAATCCTTAAAAAACATTACTACCGCCCTATCAAAAATAACCTGCTTTTGCAAATGTGTACTTTAGTATTTCTTTACATTAATATAAGCTTTCTAAGAATACCAACTAGCAATCTATTTTTAAATTGTATTAATTTCATCATTGACTATTTTTAACTTCTTTATAGTATATAGAGAAAAGGAATTGAAAAAAAAAAAAAAAAAAAAAACTATTGCTATGTCTGCGCAAACAGAAAATTTATAAAACACAGTAAGCTTAAATACATTGTGATTTTTTAAAAAGCATCGTTTGAAGTTTATAAATATATATAAAAAAAAAGTATTTGTGCTTCATCAAGTATACGAATACTATAAATAATGCACTATATTTTCTTTGTGCATGGACGTTCATGTTTGTGCACAGAGTACTGTATGTAGTGTATGAAATAAACGTAATGTTTGTTTAGATACAAAGTGGAAAAAAAAATTACAAGTGAGAAAGAAAAGCAAGAATTTCAACATAGTTTTTCAAATATCGATGTTATTTTTTGAAAGTTGTCCCGAGAATGCATAATAAAAATAAACAGATCAGTGACCTTACTTAATATTAATATTTTATTTTCTCCCTTACATCTTATAAATATAAGTTTCTTTATAATAAGAAATCTATTATGTTATACTGTTATATAATTTAGTATACAAGCACTTTTATTAATAGAAAATTTCAAATTAGATTAATATTGAATATTCTTTTATTAAAAATTTATAATAGTAAAACATATTATACTTAATTAAAAAAAGAAAGAAAGGAAAAGCTTTTCAAATTATAAATTAAATTTATGTATTCGCATATTTTAATTTGAAGCAAACTAAATTATGTATATACCATTATTTTTCTATGTTGAAAATAAATTTAGATTAAATGTTGTTTGAAAATTGATATACTAATAATACTAAATTAATTGTTGATTGTACGCAATAGTCTCTTGAGTATGTTTCGTATAACATCAAAATCAATCTGATAAACGTATAATAATCTCTTGATAATATCTCTAACATTATATACTAGTTATAATATTATACTCGGGTGTAAAATTGGGTTAATTTTTTTTATTGAAAACAGGGTTGAATTTAGTATAGAATCTATAAAACTTCAAAGCTGACTTCCTCTTTTTTTTTTTTTTTTTTTTTTTTTAAAGACTTGAAAGCTTTATACGGTAATGACACTAATGAATAATTATGATTCAAAATTGTACTCCAATTGACCACTTGCAATGAACGAACTTTTTAAAATAATTTGAATAATTCTTAATGCATTTCTTATGTAAAAATCGTTTTCACTTACTTGCTGCAACAATTAAAAACATTTTATTGCAAGTGGTCCATTCCTCAGATAAAGAGGAAAAAAGTATTGAAATTAAAATGAGGCCTTATGTGGGCTTAAAATGTTATAAATCATCTTAATTAAAAATTTGTAAGGTAATGATTAAAAAAATCTCAAATTCAGGATTTGTTTAATCCGATTAAACATAAGTATTTTTTGTATTCCGAATAGTATTTTGGTTTAACTATTTAAAACCTAGATTTTCGTACATTAATAACTCAAAAATCTACTGTTTCTAATAGAATTGACATTGAGACACTTACTAATGATTTACTTTATCTTGTTACAGAGAGTCTCCGTGAGTACTTCAGCAAGTATGGCGAGATCACCGAGGTGATGGTGATGAAAGATCCAACTACTCGTCGTTCCAGGTCAGTACTAAAATACATAATCAATTATAATATAATCAAAGTTCGTATATATATGGAGTATTTCATCGTTAGAGAAATTTACATTTTAGAAATTCAAATTAATTTTATTTTATTCAAGATACGTATATTTAAAGAAGTCACGTTACTAGATATGAAATACTCTATAATATACATTCAAATATATAATTATAATTAAAAATCATGAGTGTGCTTATAAAAATAATAATACGAGAACATAGAACTATAAATATTTATTTTCATATATATAATGTGCGTTATAAAGAAATTGTATAGAAATAATTTTTATTTTATTAAAAAGGGTATTTTAGTTGTTAAGTAATATATCAATGAGTTAATAATAATTGAGATAAAAAATAATAATAGTTGAATCACAAAAGTGACGTAACAGTCCAATGAGTATATGAAATCGTGCACGAAAATCGCCATCAAGACAGCTCAAGTTCTTTTGCCAAGAGAGAGAGAGAGAGAGAAAAAAACGACTTTTCTCTTTCTCTCTCTCTCTCTCTCTCTCTCTTTTCGTTTCTCTCATACAAATCCTCTTTACTACTGATCCGATTTGTAACTTTTGTACCCTCACAAGCTTATAAAACTAACGTTCTGCACCGATTTCTTAACCAAAATTATACTCGTTTTTTTTATTATTTATTTATTATATATATCATGATATTTATTTTGTATTTTATGTAAAATATATAATAAAAACAAAACAAAAACATTACAAGTATAACATTGTATTTTATTATTGTATAAAATGAGGTTAACAAGTGATCTATGTATAATTTTTTTTTTTTTTTATATACTCCAATGATGTGGAAAGAAGATCATTTTGTTGTGATCGTACTTAAAACATATTAGTGTTAATATTCAACTCAAAGTGAGTTTGTTAAAAAAAAAAAAAAGCATGTATGAACGTTAAGTTTTAGTGTATACATGTATATGGTATAACGTGACCCCGTTATATATAAGTAACTTTTTTTTTATTTGTTTAAATTATTTGACAAATACTATTATGAAAATAACATGTATATGTAAACGAAAAACTTCTATATTTATTGCGTGAAAAATCAGTGAAGTATAAAAATATAAAATAACAAGACGCAAAATATTCTTATAGATGTATGTGCTATAAACATATTTAAGTTTGGAGTTAAATTTAATGAGCTATAGCAAAAATAAATGATATACTTTGAAAAGTCATTTAAAAAAAAAGAAAGTAATATTTCATTGTTAATACCCTGTTTAAACAATGGTAATATTCTTTAAGATACAAAGTTATTTTGGACTATATTTGATAATTATAAAATATGACGTATATAAATAACGACTTAGAATTTTTGAACTGGTGTAAATATCTCACATCATCACATAAATATTTTCTAAACTAAAATACAAAGCTATATTTTTTAAGTTTCTAATCAAATTTTGACCAGTATAAATATAATCTGCGTTCTCAGTATGTTCTATTGTAGTAAATACAATAATGATAAGTTTCATATTATACCAGGTTTTTTTTTTTTCTAAAATAAACTTAAATTAATATGTAATACGTTTCGATAGAATTAAGTTATTAAAATGAAAGGTCAAAATAGTCATAATAAAGTTATTCATATTCATTATAGCATTTTTTTTTTTTTGTCTTTCTTCAAATAAGTTCTTACAATTGAAGTTTCCATTCAATATCATGACATTTTAATTTCAAACTTTTTCCACCTTTTGTTTCCCGTTTTTATTAAATGAGTTCTTTAACATTTTGAGATTGATTTCAATTTTATAATAATGATAACTATTGAAATTATAGACCGAATTATATGTTCAAAAATATATATAAAAAAAAACTTTTCAATTTCTTTTAATTTAACCACTGTACCATAAAAATTAAAGTAAAAAAAAATTATACCTCTAGTAATTATATAAAAGAGAGAAAAAAAAATCAAGAAATTTCTTTCTTCTTATCATTATTAAAAAAATTAATATTATATTAAAAAAAAAATTAAGTACTGATTTTTATTAATACTTTATTAATAAAAGATTATAAAAGCATGTCGTTCAAAGATTTATTATTATTTACAATTATGTTTAAATTAAGTTGTATTTAAGTTGTGGTGACTACAGTATGGAGAGTTGTTATATGAAGTTTTTTTTCTCTCTTATGGTCTCTAGGGGTAACTGTGCACGGTTTATATTGCGTTATTTTTCCTTACCCTCACGTAGTTAAGTTTAAAAACAAAAGGTAGGACAACATTCCAACCACTTACACTCCATCTCATGACAATACCTTGAACTGAAAATTTGGAGGAAAAAAAAATATATGTCCATTTAATTTAAATCAATTTATAATATATTATAATAAATTTTGTTCAAGTTTGAAAGTCATAAAATAATTCTATACAAAAATAAAATATACATAATAATATATTATATTAGATGCTAATTAATTCAAAAGTTAAACTAATTTGATTTAATGGATACTAATTAATATTTACATGATTAAGGTGTGTCTATCAAGTATAAATAAATAATTATAATTAATGTACTGATCTCGTATTCATGCATGTATAAAGCTATTAATATGAAATTAGAATAAAAGTCTAAAATTTCAAGTATGTTTAGAAAAGGAAAGAGAAAAAAAATTTAGGTGTTATATTTATATTTACTGACTTGCTATTGAATTTGACAGAGCAGTTTTTTTTTTGACTATATTGGTGATACACTATGGTACCTCAAGTAGATATCTTACGTGGTTGGTGTGTATGTATGTATATAACACTCATCATATATGCTACACACATTTCGTTCTGCCATTCATTTCCTTCTCAAAAGCGGCATCCCAAGTAGTATGAAGAAAAAAGAAAAAAAGAGAAAGGGAGCAAAAAAAAAAAAAAAAAAAAAAATGGAAAAGCTTCTTTGCATGCTTACACCCTTGCCTGTTTTGCTCCATCTCCTTGAGCAAACATACACGAGCACTTTCTAAACTTTCAGAGCCTTATATGTATTTTTTTCACAACTTTTGAGATTGTTTTTGTCACAAACTTCAATATATCAAATAAAAAGAAAAAATACAAAAAAAAAGTGAACGAAAAAAAAAAAATCATTTCTTAACATAAAAATAATGAAAATATATTCCAAAATTTGAATTAAAAAAAAAAAAAAAAGTTTTAAGTTTCTAAACTCTCCTTTTACTTTCGTTTTAAATTTTTTTGTCAGATTGATTTGAATATAATTAAATTGATTAAAAAAATAGAACATATAGAAAATAAATCATGATAAAATTAATAAAAAATATTTCAATAAAGTGATTTTTTTTTCAATATACTTCAAAAGTTTCTTTTCACTTTTTGGTTTTGTTTTTGTGCATGAAAAGACTTAATCCTTTAGATTTCCTATAATATTAAAGACGTTTTGTCCACTGAAGTGTTAATAAGAACTTTTTTCTCCCTACTTTTGCTTCTAATGACACTAAAAGCTTATAATCAACTTCTTACATTATATACGTACTCGCCCCTTAAAGACTAAATTACTTTTTTGCACCTTTTCATTCTTACCCATAGTATTTAGATTTAAGAGTACATGAAACCTTAAAAAAAAAACATGCTTTAGAGTAAAATTGTAGCATAAAGCCTATTAATTCTGTGGAAAAAAAACTAGTATTTTAACTATAAATACAATTTTAACAGAGTTAAATACTTTTGAACTTTAAAAACAAATAAAAAATAAAAAACGTATTACAAAATGACAGAATATTTTTTAACATTAAATCAAAATAAACTCTTTATAAAATGTCAGTTTTTTTAAACAAACAAACAAATAAAAATAATAAACTACAAAAACAAAAACGAAAAAGGAATTATTTAACAGTGAAAATGCAATTCAAATGAAATTACATAAATTTATATCAGAAATAGTCTAAATCATAAATTAAAATCATATTTTAATTTCAAAAAGACAGGAAAAAAATTATTATATTTTATTGTATTGATTTTTTTATGTAAAATTATTTTAGATTGGTAATAAAACTATACATATGTACATGAAATTTAATTTAATTGCATTTGTAATTGGATGATGATTGCAATAACTAGCAATGTAGATTTATAATTATTATGCAACAAAGGTACACAGTTATCATAGAGGATGCAAATGTGGTATAATTATTTATACTGCTAATAAATGTAACATGTTATTATTATCTTAAAAACATCAATATATAATAAAATAAATATTAATATTATGAATTAAAAAAACTCATAACCACCAAATTTTGTTTTAGTGGTTACTATAGTAATTAGGCCACACTTCACTTTATTTTTTAATATTTAAAAATTGATTTTTTAATATATAAATAAAAACAATTATTATTTTTAATAATTAATAAAAATATAATTAATAATAATTTATTCATTATTAACATTACATAATATGATAAATATTTTTCTCTTACATACAGTTATTGTAAATATTTTGTTTTTTTTTTAAAAAAAAAGCATTTATTTAATTTAAAAATTAAAATATTAATTTATATTTTTAAATATTTACGATTAGTAATTTTATTATTGTTTTATTAAAAAAAATATAAATATGTAACATCATGAATATAGATAATGTGTGCTATATTATTAGAGTGAGAGAGAATGATGCATAAAATTGATATTGTTATAATAAAGAGTGAAAATCGTTTGAAGTTTAGTATATGATGTGTCAGATATATATATATATATATATATATATATATATATATATATATATATATATATATATATATATATAGTAACTGTTAATGTACGTATTATCGAAGCTTAAATAATAGATGAGATTCGGTTACACAATATACGTTGTACAGTATGTATATGAGAGAGTGAGTGGGAAAAGGAAATAGAGAGAGAGAGAGAGAGAGAAAGAGAGAGATCTATATTCCGGACAGAATACAACATACTGATGCAATTGTGCACGTGCATTTACATTGCAATTAGTGCAGTTAATGTTATCGTACCGTATATTACATGCCTATATACAGTACTTAATGGTTCACAAGAATATCAAAAGTACAGTAAGTAACAAAATATTAAGACCCTTTTACATAATATAGTATTCACCCTATCTAATTTATATTATCTAAATTTAAGATAATTTAGTTAGATACTTCTCTAACAAAATGAAGTATGTTATCAATTTTCTAAATTTAATTAAATATTTTATATAATTAAAGTACTTTTATAACACAATTTATTTACTGACTTCTATTAATATGCATTATCATACATATATACGTATATAATATATATTATATACTTTAGTATGTATACTATAGAAAATAATAATTAATTAATTAAAAAAAATAGCAATAGAACAGGTTTGAAAAAAAAATCAATTAAAATTAGTTTAGGTATGGTATAATATAATATATTAAGTATGTCTTGTGATAAGTCATTATGTCAAAATGAAAGGTTGATTGATATGATGCGTGTGTGTGTGTGGTATGTTGAACACAATTTAAAGGATGGTATACATAGCTACTGTATGTCTATAAGCTGATGATGTTGCATGGGCTCGTATCCATAGTATAATTTTGCCTTTGCTACTGTATAGTATGTGTATGTATGTATGTAACATTACTGATGTCGATGCTGTATACCAAAGTTACACGCTATATTCTATCTCTCTCTCTCTCTCTCTCTCTCTCTCTCTCTCTCTCTCTCTCTCTCTCTCTCTCTCTCTCTCATCCGCTCGTTTGGCCCCCGGGGTGCTTTGAATATTCATGAATCTTTTCCCCTCCCTCTCTTCTCTCTTTTCCATATACACATATCGAGCTACAGTCCAGAAAGAGAAAAGAGACAGTGCGCAAGCCAACACATACATATATGCTTAATGTTTCGTACTTAAAAAAAAATACAAAAAGAAGACGTAAAAAAAGAAGAAAAAAAAGTTAGCTAAATATAAAACTTCAATATAATTTTTAATGTAAAATATTTCGTTTCTATAATAATTTTGTTATTTATTCCATTAAAATCTTTATATTTCATATGAATATGGTGTGAAAGAAATTTGTATTTGTATTAAATGGACGATAGAAAAGTCACCATTGTGGTATTATAAAATAGAGAAAGAAGGGTTTTATTTAAATAAAAATGAGAAGACAAAAAAAAAGTATGATATACAATATAAATATAATATTTTTGCGCAGCGATTTCATGCTGAGAATCATATATGTGGTCATAAGATTATAACATAACTTAACTGTGGTATTTAACTTCACGCCAAATACATGTCTCTTTTTATTCATTATTTCTATATTACTTTAGCTCTTTATTTATTTTATAGAATAATAATTTTAAAAATTGTTACTTTTATATAAAATGATATATTCTCTCTCTCTTTTATTTTTTCTCTCTACTATATATTTTTTTATAAAGTATTGATCTATATGTAAATTGAGTTTAAATTGAAAATTTATTACGATTTTTAAATAGAGTTTTTTTTACTACCATTTTTTTATACTTTATTTATACTTTACCTGATGAGTATAGTTTAAATTATTACATTTTTAAATGTAATGTATATATTATATATTTATATAAAAAAATCTCAATTTTAAAAAAGCTTTAATAAAATTTAACTTGGTTATTTTTAATTATAAAGGTAGGCAACTTTTCATGCAGTTATGTTCACCCGGTTGCATACCTGTCAAGGGTCTTGAAAAATTGACTTTTTTTCTTCTTCTTATAATAATTTATCAAGCCGAAAAAAAAAAGAAGTTATTATTCACTTACAAGAAGAGTAAAGTTTTTTTTATTATATTTTTTTTTTTATTATTACGAAAAAAAAGTATGAAAAGTTATAATTAAAATATTTTGGTTTTTATTGTTATAAGAGTTAGTAAGAGTATAAGGGAGAAAATGACATTTTGTTAGGAACAATAGCTCTGACAATGTTGAACGCAGATGCTAAATGAATGATGGTTTCTTGAGAGACCGCAAGAAACAAGATGAGAGAGAGAGAGAGAGAGAGAGAGAGAGAGAGAGAGAGAGAGAGAGAGAGAGAGAGAGAGAGAGAGAGAGAGAGAGAGAGAGAGAGAACAGAGTGATTTATACACTTCGCGAATACTTGTCAGTCCCAACAGATAAATGAACTAAACTAAGAGCACCACCAATTGTTTTTAAAATACATCTAGGGAAAAAAAAATATCAATAAATATATTTAAGTAAAAAAAAATGGTTTAAAAAAAAAGAAAGAAAAATAATGATATCTTTCAAGAAAACAATAAAAAAAAATCTCATCATTGTTTTAAGTTAAAATTAATTGTTATATGCTATGATTAATTCAAGGTAATAAATTTTTTAAGTATTTATTTTGTAGTTTCAAAAAAAGAAGAAGGGTAAAAAAAAAAAAAAAAAGTAATCATGGTACAACTTTTATTGATGTAAATAAAATAAATACATAAAATTTTGTAACAAACCAATTTTGAAGCAGTAAAACATAGATTGTGTACTATCTTGTACATATGTATATTCTCTTTCTTGCCTTTTCAAGGAATACAAAAACACATACAATAGTATGCTATATGGTGGATATGTACGAATATATATATATATATATATATATATATATATATATATATATATATATATATATATATATATATATATATATATACGTATAGTTACGTTGATATAAATATAACATACAGTAAAATACAATTTGATTATATTTTTAGTTAAAAATTGCAGATTTAGTTGAGTGATTCTGTAGATACACAGTCTATATATTATCTGTTTAGGTAAAGAGAACTTTAAGGGTTGTAACAAGAGGGTGGTGTTGTGTGTGTTTTTTTTATAGTGTAAAAACATATTGAAGTATGGGAGGTGAAAGTAAAAAGTAGTAAAATTTTGATAGCTTTATAAGAAGAGGAGAGAAAAAAAACAACAACTTATAAATAAAAAAAGTCGCAGGTGCGTTGAAAAGAAACATATAATTTTGACAAGAAAATATACATTTTTCTAATGATATTAACTTATGATATTTTAAATATACATAATTACTTAATTAATTCACTTTTTTTTAATGTATATTGTTATATATTACCACAGTGTATTAATATAACATATTTGCAAGTCGTATGATGTTATAACATGTTTTTGTATTATATATTTGATTTTTTTTGGGAGAAAAGTATTCATATATAAGGTCATAAAAGGAAAATGGAGAATAAAGAGAAGACTTACACTGAAGTCTCAAGAAATACTGAGGAAGGTATAGCTTGCGGGTTTAGAGCAAAGTACAATATTTGTCCTAGTGAGTAACAGAGAGAGAGAGAGAGAGAGAGAGAGAGAGAGATAGATAGATAGATAGAGAGAAAGAGAAAGAGAGAGAGAGAGAGAGAGAGAGAGAGAGAGAGAGAACTGCACCATTCTTCTTCTCATCTCAAATCTCTCTCTCTCTCTCTCTCTCTCTCTCTCTCTTTCTCTCTCCAAAATATAACAAGCACACACAGGGAATACGAAATATCATAACTTCGTCTTTACTTCATATTATACAATAAAGTAACAAGAAGTATAAAGTGTATGTATAGTGCTTGTTCTGTATATTATTGCTGGTAAAATAGTTCTATGTTGATTTTTCTTACCCAAGTGGGGATTTTATTTTACAAGATTGTATATAGACCAGTCAAAATTTCTCTCTCTCTCTCTCTCTCTCTCTCTCTCTCTCTCTCTCTCTCTCTCTCTCTCTCTCCCTCTCCCTCTCCCTCTCTCTTATTTTAAGTTTATATAACTAAAGTTTATTCAGGACGCGAGTGTAAGAAGAGAGTTAAATGTTATCATGACTTTTAAAATAATAAGAAATAATTCATATCCTGAAATATAGGCAACTGTTTGAACAATTTACATCTTTTAACACAGAATTATACGGTTATGGTGGTTTAAGATTTTCTTTAGGAAAATCACATATATTTTCCATTAAATTTTGTTTTAAGTCAATAAATAAATAAATAATATGGTAAAAGTAGAGATAATAAAGTTTTAATCAATTAAACACTACCAATAGGCGTAATTTACGTATAAAATTTATCATACATCATACGTATTGTATTATTTTAACCTCCATTTTCTAGTCTCCTTGAGAGGAGTTTTGCGGTCGCTTGTCTCTTGTGTCAACAGAACAAAAGGAGAATTGCTGATCTTACCTAAATTGTAGAAAGCACACACACACACTCACTCACACACAAAATACAAAAACGGTATGATCTTAACTGTGTGTGTATAGATACTTTAGCTTAGGATACGTAAATACAAAAGCCTTGTAAGTTACAAAATTTAAATCTAATTTCAGAATTTACTATGTAGATCTATTTTGTATAGAAAGCAAAATAATTCTAATCCAAACAAAATGTTATATTCGTATTCAATATTGATTCTAGTATAATAATACGTATAAATGTATATAGATATAAATAATATTAGTATAAATTGTTAAACAATAAAATTTGTAAAGTAAATTTCAAACAATGGGTGATGAAATGTGTTTGTTTAAAGTCTATTCATTTTTTTTTAATATTTTTTTTATCTTCTCTTATTTTATTTTTTTAATGTGGCAGTTTTGTTAATGTGAATGACATTTTACAACTATGTTTGTTGACAGGTGACACATTTTATAAACCAAAGACACAAAGATCGGACTATTTAAATAAGTCAAGAGACAGAAATACGTTCATTAAGTTAAAAAGTCACAAATTACTTTTTGTTATATTATATAATGTGACTTTTTTAGATTTTTCATCATTTAAACTTTAAGTCCAGTATTTTATACTAATTGAGAGGTTATTAATTAATAGTATATACGTTTTGAATGAATCTATATTTATGTCAGAAAACCCCGTGGACTAATACACAATTACTATAGCAGATAGGTGTTATATATTAAAATGTCAAAGTATTACTGTTGCTATAAATACTTAATTTAAAATAATTAGGGTTAGGAGAGGGAGAGCATGCTAAAATGGATCTCTACATCAGTAAAAGTTTTGAATCTCTCTATATTATAAAAGTTTCAGTACCCACAATTTATTGTCAATAAAAAATAAAAATGAAAAATATGCAAAGAATAATAAAAAAAAAAGGTAAAAAGATTAAATTTAAAATATATAAAACAGTTGTATACAGATAAACAACAGGAACTAGAATAGAATCATGCATGGTATAAATTTCATGGAGTTAACACTTCAATTTCTAAGAAGGCGTAGGTGTTATGAAAAATGTCAAATATATATTATTATACAAAGTATTTAAAAAAAAAAAAAGTACGAATGAGTGGTTTGTATTATGTATTATATATACTTGTATACGTATATACCGGTAAATACATACATACATACATTTCTTGTATGTATTCGTGTTACTTCTTGGTTAGCTACTGTACGACGTGTTAGTAAGATTTATGACTTTCTAAGCCATTGCTTATACCGCCCAATACATAGACACGTCACTGTACTTTCTTTATATACTTAATTTATTGAAGAATATTTATGTATGATTATTATTTCTCTCTCTCTCTCTCTCACTCTCTTTCACTTATATCATCTATAATAAACAAGTTAAATTGTCAGTTGTGTCTTTTATATATATATATATATATATATATATATATATATATATATATATATATATATATATATATATATATATATATAAACACCTTTACTTCAGGTATTCTATAATGAGATGAATAAGGTATTTAAATAATATTCTTATTTAGTAAGAAGAAAACAACATGCATTTTTTTTATGTATTTTAATTAAAAGAAATTTTTAAACATAAACTGTGTAATAAATTCAATTAAGATTATTAAACATGTAATAGATATGCTCTCTTTGTACGTAATTTGATACTTTATAAAGTGTTAAAAATTATATATATATATATATATATATATATATATATATATATATATATATATATATATATATATATATATATATATATATATATATATATATATATATATATGAGCAAGAAAGTAAATAAGTAAGAGAGATGAGGAAAATACAAGCTTTAAGGATAAACAACAAGAGAAGTTTAAGAGATTTAAAAAAAAACATGAGAGAAAGATTCAATATATAAAATGTAGAGAGAAGTTGACATGCAGTTTGTTGGTTGGCAGAAAGTGGTGCGTGGCTGTGAGGTAGTTATTTTAACTGAGGACGTTTTTCTCTGTGCCTGCTCATTATCTACTTTTACGTCTTGCGTTGTCTTTCTTGTTTTATTCACCACATTCTTTATAATTACCTGCCTGCCTACTCGTTGTGAGCAGACTGCTGCTTATTGCACACACATCTTGTCCTTTCGCGCTTCGCATGCACGCGCTCTGTCACTCGCACTGTCTCTTTTATGCTTTAATCTTTTCTTTATTTCATTTTCAACTAGCATCAGCATACTTTTTTTATTTTTTTATTTTTTGTATTTTACAGACTATACTGAATATTCTCACTCCCTTTATTTTAAAATTTACCCCTCCCTTTTTACTGCAACCTGATCTTTAAATTCTAATTTCGAATTCTTTTCTTTTTTTTTCCTTTTTTCTTCTTTCTCCACAAAATTTCTTATTAGTATTCACTTTTTTTTTTGTCTCTCTTTCACTTATTTTTTCTTCTTTTCTCTTTACTAATAAATAAAGGAAGAAAATAATTAAGTTTATAAACTCACTCTTTCTTTATAAACGACTGATTTTCTATGCAGTGTAAATTTCAATTTTATATGCATAATTCATTTTAAATTGATATTAAAATATAATTATAACATTCTAATATAATTATTTAGAGATTAGAATAAAATTTAAATATATTTATTTTTTTCTTTAAGTTTTTAATGCTTGAAAATTAACATTAATGATAAAAAAAAGTTCTATTTAAAAAAAATGCACGGTGAAAATATACAATTAAGAATTACACACATCTCTCTCTCTCTCTCTCTCTCTCTCTCTCTCTCTCTCTCTCTCTCTCTCTCTCTCTCTAAATCCAATTAATGTATTAGGAACTGTATAATAGAGATGGATTATATTATTTGTATCAACTATAACGTGTTAATACTTACACTGCTTTTGATAGAAAGTGTTTGATTGATAGTTGAGTAAACATTAAAAGACGAATGCTTCCCGCAATGCGATTCGGTTCTGTTTACTATATCCACTCCTGATGCATATATGCATAATATTAACTAACGATAGATAGTACTAATACTAATACATATTATATACGTACATTCAAACTACTCGTACTATATATATATATAATACATAGATAGAGCTTATATCAATATTAGAATCAATTATGTTTACACTTTAGAAACTATCGTTATTTTCCATTGGAACTATTTTTAATTTCCTTTTTAATTCTGTCTAAATGTAGATTAGCTGAATAATTCTACGTAAATAAAAAGATGATTTTTTTTTTTAATTCTGTGCCTTTTTCTTAAAATTATTAATACTAATATTTATAATTATAAAATAGTTTTTTTTTATTAATTCTGTTATACAATAAAAGAATTTTAGAGTGCTTTCAACAGTCAAGCGGAAAATTATTATTTTTTGTAAATCTAATTTTATTTTAAATGATTATAAAAACATAAAATTTTAATAAAATATTGAAAAAGCAAGCTCTGCATTAAAATTTTCCATTCCTTTTCTTCTGCTATGATTTTTTTTTTCGTTTAATTAAAATAAAAGGAGAGGAAAGTCATAAAAATATTAAATATCTTCCCTTCGCTTATTTTTTTGAATTAAAAAAGTTTGCCTGTGTACGTTTTTTTTAAGTCGCAGCTTGCTGTCAGTATCTTAGTCTCTCTCTCTCTCTCTCTCTCTCTCTCTCTCTCTCTCTCTCTCTCTCTCTCTCTCGCTTTCTCGCTAAAGCTCTCACACCCAAAGATGATGGGATGATGGAAACCAATACAATATCATCTGGACGCTTTCATGATAAAGAAAAAAAAAAAAAAGATAGATAGATGAAAGAGATTTATTTTTAGGTAACGTCAGAAGCTGGATTTGTATAAGAATGGAAAGAAAAAAGTGATGATATATTTATAAGAAAAAAGGAAAATAAAGGGATAAAAGAAAATAACATGAATTTTTCTCTATTGATATAGTCATAAGAAAGGAGAGTGAAAAATAAAGTGTTGGGACGAGAGAGAGAGAGAGAGAGAGAGAGAGAGAGAGAGAGAGAGAGAGAGAGAGAGAGAGAGATATTGACATAAGAAATGGACGCAAGTCTAGTTAAGTAATAATTGAAGAAGCTTTACTACATGTTTTTGAGTAGATAACACACGCAAAGAAGCAGGTGGACTTGCCAGGTGGCACCAAAACAACTCTTCTCTGGTCATGGTTCATGATGATGACCACCATATAAAATATAAGGGAAAAAAATTGTAAGGGGGGGGGGGCAGTTGTGTTGGAGAACATTGGCTAGCTAACTATATATATACGTATAAGAGAAGCACAAGCATACAATACTTGAGAACCAAAACACGTGCCTATCATCAAGCGAGTGAGCAAGCAAGCAGCTACCATTAATCCCTGAATGTTTTATGACACAAATCCTATACTTACGTGCGTGTGTATGTTAGACTGTGAGTGTAACTTCATGTTTTCATATATACTACATGACATATCAAAGAAGAAAAGAGAGAGAGAGAGAGAGAGAGAGAACACTTACTAGTTATATAAAAGAGAATTTCTTATATATTATGAATGTAGCAAGATTTTAATTGAAGATAAAAAAAAACTAATGGAATTCTATTATTAAAATTTCTATATAGATTATTAATAAAAAAATAAATCATAAAAATATTAATAATTTTACTGGCCAAATATAGCATTTTAAGATAGTTTGTATAGAGAGATATCAAATAAGAGTTTTTATTATTTTGGAGAAAAAAAATAAATTTTAAAACCCATATTTTCTATTATTATTTTCATTCCTTTATATAATAATTATTTTATAATTTTTTAAATAATAATACAAAGGAAACACAAATAATAACAAAACACTGCATCATTATAATAATTTTTTTAATGTAGTAATGTTTTACTATATAAAAAAATATAATACAATATTTTCATCATGCTATAGATTTTAATGTTTTGTGCATTCATAATATATTTGACGTTCTAGGCTACAATATATAATAAAAAATATTGATATTTTTTCCCCTGCTTCATACATTTCAATGAGAATAATAATGATGTTGAACAGTACATACATATTCAGGACTATAACTTGATATTTTTATTTTAACAATAGTTGCATTAGAAACTTTTTCTCTCTATATATAATAATGATCTCCTGTAGTTTTCCAGACTCGAAAAATATAGAAATAAGAATAAAAAAAAAAGTATATAGTGGGGAAAAAAATAAAATAAAAGACATATAAGAGAGAAAAACACCACACGCATTTTCTTGATGAATGATGCCAGCACTTGTTAGGGAAGACATTGCTATGATTTTTCAGCTATATGCACGTGTCCGAAATATATTTTTTATTATACCCTTTTTTTTATCCTTCATTAAAATTTTATTTTTATACTTTTTCTTCTACTCTTTTTTTTTTTATATTAAGTTCTTGCTCACACCTTTTTTTTTTCCTTCTCCTTTTTTTACTATGTTTTTTTCATATCTTTTTAGTATCAAATTTTATTGTTTTGACAAAAATTTGTTCTGCATGATAATTTATACCATTAAAACGAAAGAACGTAAAATAATTTTGTTGAGATCTAAAATTTTAATCTATTTGACCTAAAAAGCATTGATTAATTATTAATAAAAATATATTTTAATATCTAATATACAATGCTTATAATATATGTATGTCGTAGGACTATAATAATATTCTATTTTCTTGGACAATATAAGATATCTTTTTGATCGATTGATGGATTGTATGTAGTAAAAATTTAAATATATAAAATATATACATACATATAACATTTTTTTTAAGTGCTGACAAGTATCTTACTTTGAGCTTTTTATAATATAAGTAATGGTGGATATCTGAGTTTTGAATCGTTTTCTCATGCATACAACGTTGAGAGAGCATAGGGTGCCTCTCTCTCTCTCTCTCTCTCTCTCTCTCTTACTCACTACTTACGTATGCAGGATATAGAAAAAGAGGTTTTTACCATCTTTACCAGTGTGAGTTGTAAAAATGTTCAGAAATGGAGACGTAGCAAAATGATGAAGGGCGTTGCCACACTGCACTATTTTATTTTTCTGCTTCTTTTCTTCTCTTTTCAAAAAATAAAATGGACTAAAAAAAAGTATAAAGAAAGATAAGCTTTTATAAGTTTGCATTGCATAAAGTGACGTGAGTCCATTTACTATATAAGATTTGCAATGTCTGAGTTTCCTTTTTTTTACATAAGTTTTTTTCTTCTTAAAACTACAGTTAATGTAAGATTTTCATATATTATTAAAACATATCATAAATAGTTTTAATTCAATGGCAGTTATTACAAACTTCTATTCATTATAGTAAATAATTCAAAATTAGTTTCTATAGTTAATTTGACTCTTAAATATATTAAAATGTCAATACTTGCATATTATAAATTAACTTTTTTTTTTATTTACTTAAATTATACTAATAAAATAATGGAATATTATACAGTGTTAATGAAATGAATATCATTTAAAAAAATTTACGTAATATTATACGATACATGCACGTTCATTTTTTTTTCTCTCTACGTGACTAGAATATAAAATTATAATGAGGAAAAATAATTCTACTCTGAATTAGAGTGATATAAAAGAGAGAGAGAGAGAGAGAGAGAGAGAGAGAGAGAGAGAGAGAGAGAGAGAGAGAAAATAAAATCTGCCTCAATGGACGTGCGTTATCTCAGATTGTTTGCCAGATTACTTCTTCCCGCAGGAGTTTTTTTTTTTTTTTTTTTTTTTTTTTTTTTTTTGCTCTGTCACCAGCTGCAGTAATTCCACACCAAGCTTACTTTTTTTTTTTACTTCAAATTTGAATAGAAAAAAATATTTAAATGTAATTACTTATGCAAAAAATTACATTTAATTATAAAATATATTTCTCTTCAATTATTGAATAAATATGAATCTATTGAAGTTATTATGAAATACTCTGACTATAGAAAATACTAATAATAATTTTCACACATATTTATTTTATTTGTAAAAGTGGTAAACTTTGATGGAGTCTGATTCTATATTTCAGGCATCAAGAATTTTTAAGTCATCTTATTGACAATTTTTGGTAAAAGTGCTATAAATATGAATTTTCGATAAAGCATGAAAAGTTTCAAAGTAATTGTCACAAATAAAAGCACATTTATAAGTCTCGTCTATTTGGCAATACAATTTACTGTAGTTTTACACGTCGTATAGGTATGTGTTCCTTCGTAAAATTTTGTAATAATTGGTATATTATCCTTTATTATTCAATCACTACTATATATAATATTTTCTATGCTGTACTTTCTACTATTATAATAAATGAATCAACATAATTATCATAATAATAAAAATAAAATATATATTATATATACCATCAAGCAGGATTGTGACTATGAATATATTACTATAGATTTATATAATATATAACATCTGAAATTGAAGATTTTTATCTTTCTCTAATTTTTTTTTCTGGAATTTACTTCAAGTGATTTTCATCTCACAGGAGAGCTTTTAGTATAAAGCTTTACAAGACAAAAGACAATGCCATACTGACGTCACTTATATATATATATATATATATATATATGCATACATACATACACACACTTACATATAATACACGTCATTTACCACTACTACCACCACAACATTAACTATAAAAGATGGGGGTGTAACTGGAGGAGAGGAGGGAAAAAAAGTAAAGTATAAAGTGACAAGTTCAAACTATTGTACTGTATAATGTTGAAGACAAAGTCTTGTTGAGAAATAATGTATTACTTAAAGTAAAATATATCTTGTAATATTTTTCTTATCTTTATGATCATATATTTTAATGTCTTTGTTCTTTACAACAAGTAAATATAATCTAAATAATTTATAATATTATTATATGTGTACATGTATATCATATCATATAAATACACCTTATACATACTACTGTACATACTAGGTATTTTAAATTATATGCTTTATTATTTTTTTTTTAAATAAAAAGAAAATAGACATTCAGGAGTAAGGATAATCTTATGGTATACATCAACAGTGAGTTTTGCTTTCTAGTACTTTAAATATGCTTATGCTGCAGGTATTATTTTAAATCAAGAAATTTCAAATTCCTAAATAAATGTTAAATTAGGAATCATAATTTTAAAGACTAAATTGTATTAAAAACTATCAAAAAGTTTTAAAAAAAAGCATAATATACCGTTTTTAGTGTTCTTGTACTATTCAACACGCCTATACAAGTTCATTCATGTAAATCGATGCTATTTATCGAGTTGCAAAATGCAATTCATTTTTTATATCACCATTATTATATTCAATTTCATATATATATATATTTATATTTTTGGTATTTTATTAATATTAATATTTTTTTATTATTATTTTATACTACGCGAAAAACGCTGCAATAAATACTATATCGTTGTGTTTATTTTGCACAATACGAACCTTACGCTAAATGAATAGTGCATAATCAAAAATTGATATTTAGTGCATTGAATTTGAATCGAACATTTTATAATACTAACTTTGCATTCAAAAATACGTTCGGATAAAGCTATTTTAAAATACTTTCGTAAAACATATATGATAAGCAAAATAATCTCATTACAAAGTAATTCATAAATCATAATATTTTGAATTGAAATTAGAATCTATGGTGTGATATTAGTACTAAATAAACTAAATTATAAAGCTAAAATATTTTACAATAATAAACGCTTAAATATTATATTCAATAAATAACATATAAATTTAATAATTATTTTATGCATAATAATATTGATGTTTAATTTTACTTGAATACCTATTACAAATATTGATAATAATTGTTAGCTATACAATATAATATTTCATTCTATTGAATTTTATAGTCATAATATTTGTCATATATATATATATATATATATATATATATATATATATATATATATATATATATATATATATATATATATATATATATATATAGTTTTTTTTTACCTGCATCACAACCTATTCCGATACATGTATTTTATTTTACGCTTTTTAGTTTGAAGTCTGAAATTTTTAAAACCACACAGTACGTATACACATTAGATTGTGAAGCAAAAAGCCTATAACTATGAAACTATGCAGGTGTAATCATAATTTTCATCTAAAAATCCGGTCTATTGAATTACAAACTCGACATATTGACAATTTTGTGTGCATAAAGTTACAACAGAGTTAGTATATATACTTATAATAGAATGAAGTGGACAGTTTGTTATTTGCAAGGTTAGTAAAATCTGTCTGCTGATTTTGCTTTTCCTTGTCACCCGGGGTTGGAGCCAGCCTGCCGCTCTGATATTTGTAATACCAATTTGCATATTTAACAAGACCTGTTTAACACGGAGAAAAAGTATGAAACGTTATAGAAAACGATGTTTGTTTTTTTCCCAAAATGTACGTACTACGTACATAATTTTATTTTACTTAATTTTTTTTCTCATCGATATGATTTAGTAAAAAATAAAATAATAATTATAAATAAATAAATAAAATTCATTTAAAAAAATTTTAACATCGTTTGTTTTTAGTGCTAACTGTTAATGATATTTTATGTTGGGAAAAATAAAACATAAAATTCAAAAGCAAGTTTAGCAAATCGTGAAAAGCTGAAAAACAAAACCTATTTGGTTTAAAATTTGCATGAGTATATGCATGCTTGATAATATATATTCTTGATAATAATTTTTTCTTGATAATTTATCTTCTATGAAAGAGTAATGTCACACATAAACGAAGGTTAAAATAACAAGCTGCCACATGCAGAACGTAGAACTCGGCAATAAGTGATGAAAAATATAAGCAACTTACAAAATTGTTCGGATTTTTTTTTAAAGTGTGTGGGAAGAAAAAAGAAAAAAAAAAAAAAAAAAAAAAAGATAAATGTTATTTTTATTTTTGACACTTTTAAGTTTCTTATCATCTAACGTTACAGAAAATGAAGAAAAAGAAGAAGAAAAATAAAAAAGGAAAATAAAGAGAAAAAAAATGTATATATTGAACAGTTTTTGTGATCTTACAATTTCTTATATAGAAAAGAGAGAAGAATATGGCTTATATTATACGATCTTATATATAGAAACATTTTGTATACTGGGTTTTTTATTTAGGTATAAAAAATCAAAAGAAAAAAGAAAAATAATATCGGAAAAGCTTTTTTTTTCTTTCTTCTTTTTTTTTTTTTTCAAGTGAATAAGAGGGATTTTAGTTGCAGAAAAATAAAAGATATTTCTATCATCTTTTGCTGATGGTTATAAAGTATTTTCTTCTCTCTCTCTCTCTCTACTTTCTCTGGGTATAATTTTAGATTGTGTGCATTTGAGACAAGTGATAAGATATTGAGAAATGAGTATATATATATATATATATATATATATATATATATATATATATATATATATATATATATATATATATATATATATATATATATATATATATATATATATATATATATATACTAAACAATACACAAGTGTTTTCTATATATGTTCTGATTGAAATATGAAAACATATATATATAACATATTATATATAAATACAGAAAATATGAGTAGTATTATACCTATATAAACATCTTGAGTAAATAACATATTATTATATTCTCTTGTAATATAATGATTTTAATTGAAATTTTGATAATATCTACATTTATATTAAAACAAATAATAATAAGTGTATGTTGGATTCATTATTACAATACTTTTGTTTATTCGATATTATAATATAAGTTCTTCCAGTTCAAATTGAAAATTTAATTAAAATTTGAGGAACATCAATATTTATTGAAAATGATTCTACGGTAGTGAAAAAAAAACTAGTTTTTTGAAAAATTTACATTGAAACATCCGATAATATATTTTTTGGTATACAATTCAACCGTTTCTTCAGCCTCTAAGAAAATAATAAAACTAAAAATATGAATCAGTAAATTATTAACTTGGATTTTAATTATATTTTGGCATATTTTTATTGAAAAGAGATAAGAATTACGTATACAAGCGATATTTTATGTATAAAATAATTTAAAATCTATATACAGCTCAATTTTTTTTCAATGCACGATTTTGTTTTATGTATATTTATATAAGTTGTTTATTTTTCAATACGAGTTTTGTTATCATTTTCTTCCTTCTTCACAATGTCGATTATAACGTTATAGAAAAAAAAAGATAGTGACGCCGCAAAATGTGTATATTATCCCTGAACGTGCGTGAAAGTAAGAAAATAATATTAAGCCATAGAACGTGATTCGTTTTTCATATAAGAAACAGAATGTTCTAAATTCATCACTGCCATTGTTTATAGGTTTTTAGATTATATACATAGAAAAATCATACGAGATTTCATTTTTAATTTTTATTACATTTAGTTCATAATATTTTTATTTATAAACACATTACGTATGACGTCATTCTGGGTGCTTTTCGATGCTCTTCTTGAGCAATGAATAACATTGCTCAGCATAGGACAAACGTAGTTTTTTTCTATTTTCTTTGGAAAATTAGCTATTTTTTGGTCATTATTATATATTATTTTTCTTGCACACTTGAGGTACTAATTCAACCTGTTAACAGCATCAATGCTCTCAAAAAATTGCGAAGTATTTTTAAACTGGCAAAATGTGCCATTTTCCTATACCGGCCAATGTTATTTAGTACTCACTTATGACGTCGACTTTAACATGAATGAAACCACCCTATAAGTCTAAGCTAATTTTTTTTTTTTTTTTTTTTAAACTTTTAATTCTTAATATAATTTATGTACATATAACGTAACTTCAATGACGATAATGTAAAACTTATAATTCATAACTCATTTACAAGTCTTTGTTAAATACATAATTTTAATTGCAACTTAATGAAAAATATAAATGTCATTTATTATATTTTCTATTATAAATTTTATAAATTATCACACAAAACATTTTGAGTTAAAAGTGGAGTACTTAATAATTTTACAAGAAAAAAACTTAGTGAAGAATATTTTAATCAACTTTCTTTTTTTATGACGTTAAGTAAAATTTATGAATACAAAAAAATAAAAAAATAAAGTTTTATTTTTTTGTCTTGGTTTTAAAATCTCTGTTAAATAATAAAAAATATATAAGAAGTAGTTGGTGAAGAAACATTTAAAAACAAGTACAAGAGTATTAAGGGAGCTTCACATAGCAACATAAAAACTTTTCTCAATTTTTTGTAATAAACTTTTTTTTTTAAAGGTATAATTTTTTTTACTTGTTATTATAGCGAGTACAGGAATTATTTTAAACTTACAATGACGTGGTAGGCATCTAAGTGTTCTCTCTCTCTCTCTCCCTCTCTCTCTCCTTGTTTTTTAAAAATATTAATTTAATCCATCTTATTACTCATGAATCATGATAATGCAGTGGTTATAATATTTTTAAATAAAAACTTTTCTCTACTCTATGTTTAAGCCTTTCTCTAGACCAATTTTTTTCCCCAATAAAATTTTTTTTTTTTCAATTTAACTAAGCGTAACGTTCTGATGAGAAAAATTAGCTATCATACAAATCTCTCATGATATAAATATTTGCACATTTGGAATATAATTTATTTTGTGATATAAATTATTTAGTATAATATATTAATATACATAAATGTACCAGACTTTATTATTAGTGTTATATATGCATCCAAAAACTTTATAACAGAGATTTTAAGTACCGGTAAGGCAAGCTGTGCTTTAGATTGTTATCAGTAATAGTTTAGTACTTATAGGTACTAGACAATTTACTACAGACAGGAAATGCTGGCCACTAGATCGAAAAAGGTGCTCAAAAAACACGTTTTTTTTTTTAAAGTTCTTCCGTTTCCGGAGACAGCGACTTTTTTTTAGAAAGACTACTTGGCTGTAATTTCTATAGAAAATTAATAGAAAGTTATATCGAAAAAAAAAACGAAAAAAAAAAAAACGCTGTGATAATTTTTTTTTTTAATGAAAAGGTTGATGGAAAAATTAAAACTGTTATTGAAATATACCTTTTTTAAGTTACTAATAAAAATGAAAATAATTCAATTGCTCAATGAATATTTAAACGACAAAGAGTTATAGAATCAATAAAGTATGTGATAATTGATATTAGACGGTACAACATTGCAAAAACTACACTTTTATATTATTTATTGTAGTTTAATTGGCTAATAACAAAAATATGCATTACACAGCATTTCGATTTATATTTACATTTCGTATTTTATTAATCATTTAAAAGTAACGATCGTATTTAAAAATAACACATGTGTGTATATTGTATATATGTATATTCATGGTTCAAAATGTAAAATAAAATTAAAAAATATCCAATTTCCTTTGCTTTATACTGATTTCCACTTTCATATAATACTCGTGTTTTCTCACTCTGGAAAAAGCCAATCAGTTTTCGTTTGCGAAAAAAACAAAAAAACAAACATGGGAATTGTGTAATGTAAATTTGTATACAACCAGTAGTAATAGTTTGGAGAAACAAATCATTGAGTAGGGTGAGTGAGTGAGAATGATTGTGTGTGTGTGTGTGTGTGTGTGTGTGTGTGTGTGTGTGTGTGTGTGTGTGTGTGTGTGTGTGTGTGTGTGTGTGTGTGTGTGTGTGTGTGTGTGTGTGTGTGTGTGTGTGTGTGTGTGTGTGTGTGTGTGTGTGTGTGTGTGTGTGTGTGTGTGTGTGTGTGTGTGTGTGTGTGTGTGTGAGAGAGAGAGAGAGAGAGAGAGAGAGAGAGAGAGAGAGAGAGAGAGAGAGAGAGAGAGAGAGAGAGAGAGAGAGAGAGAGAGAGAGAGAGAGAGAGAGAGAGAGAGAGAGAGAGAGAGAGAGAGAGAATAGCTAACGAGGTAGGAGAGAGAGAGAAAGAGAGAGAGAGGAAGAGAATCATCCCTTGCTATATAGAATATGATTTCCCAGTAATCAAATCAAATTACTGTTTACTTTGTGTTTGTATGTGTGAAAAAGTAATGTAAATTCATGGCAATTTTTTATTTTATTTTTTTGCCTCGAGGATTTTATATTTTAGATTTAGATTACTTCAGTAAATAAAATTGTAATGTTGTTTATATATATATATATATATATATATATATATATATATATATATATATATATATATATATATATATATATATATATATACATATACATATATTAATCGAGTGACAAGCCACTCACTATACAGTATGTATGTATATATATATATATATATATATATATATATATATATATATATATATATATATATATATATATATATATATATATATATATATATATATGTATGTATGTATGTTAGTATACTTTGATAAAAATAATGAGAGGGAAGAGAGATGGGGAAAGGGTGTGAGTAGAGAGAGAGAGAGAGAGATGGTGCTTCAAAGAGCCAGGGACGAAAACAAGGTTAAATCGGAAATTATTTGCTTGACGAGATACAACGTGTAATAAAATGGATTAAACCTTTAAAAAAAATCACTAATTTTTTTATTATTATTATTATTATTTTTTTTTTAAGATTATATAAAATAAAAAACTTCATGATTTACGCTACTTTCGTACAGTTAAGTACTTTAAAAGCCAGACATGTTTACTATGTACATAATATGATAAATAAATCAATTAAAATAAATAATGTCAATAATTGTTTAATTTTGTTGAGTAATTCTTTATCTAATAAGTGCAAAACATTATTTTATATACACATGTAAAACTCTGAATGCTTTAAATAAAAAGAAATCGTTAAAGAGACAGAGAGAGAGAAAGGATATAAAAAATATAAATATTTATTATTATATCTATATTATAACTTGCTTATATTAACACAAAAGTAGCATTTTGTGGACTTTATTTTTAAGATTCTAATAGATTTTTTTTTTAAAGATCGTACCTGAATGGTATCATTGAATAGACGTTTAATATTATGTAGATAGCTTTCTACCATATAAGAGAGGGAGGTGATAACATTTACCGTATCATTTAGAAAAGGAAATGTTTAGCACCCCCAAGGCTTGTACTGTACATGAGCGAGAGAGAGAGAGAGAGAGAGAGAGAGAGAGAGAGAGAGAGAGAGAGAGAGAGAGAGAGAGAGAGAGAGAGAGAGAGAGGAAAATTTCTCTCTCGCTTTATTTCTCAATTTTCTTTAGCATTTTTTATTCAAAAAGACTTACACATAATATTGAACTTTTTTCTCTCCTTTTCATTTCTGTTATATAAAAAATAACGTTAAAAATTCGACATGTAATAAAAAAAAAAAAAAAAAATTGAAAGAGTAGAGTATGACAAAAGCTTTAACCATTGTGCTCAAACAGTATTTTGTATATCATAGTTTTCAATTTAATATTTTCCTCTTTTATTTCATATAATTCATCAGGAAAAGTTTTCTGTTTACAGTTTTATTTTTTCCACTGAAGCATAACTTAATATTTATTTTTCTTTTAAGGAAAAAAATTATTTCATCTATACCTTAATTAAAATATCCTCTCAGAAAAGATTATGTGTCTATTTATATATATATATTATACCGTCATAACTTCAGAAGAACCGTGATAGAAGCACTGAACTATATAGAAGACGTGGTAGAGAATATAAATAATGACACACACAAAAACAAATAATGGAAATTCAACGTTACAAATTTGTTCCATTTCAAATTTTTATCAGCATATTTTGTACATATTATTATTATTAATGATTTCAATTACTTTTGTCATAGTCATACATTTAGACGTATGTATGTATACCAAAATAAATCTTTCAATCAGCTTCATTTCTATATTTTATTTCGTTTTGCTTCAATTTGTAATTTTAAAATAAATTCATATCTGTAAAATATGAAATAGTGAGCCTTTTGTATAATATTACAAAATATTCAAAGAAACTAAAATACAAAGTAAATTGGCTCTATATATATATATATATATATATATATACACACAGTATATTGAAATATTGTAAATTTGATGTTATATACATATAGAAATGAGAGAAGGAAAGAAGAAAATTAAGGTCATCATTAAATTGGCTGATTGTATGATACTATAATAAAGTATGAAACACGAGAAAAAAGGGTTGGTTTCTGATGGACCAAAAACATAAAGAAAAAGCATAGGATGAGAAGAATCGTTCGCGCAAACGAGGCACGTTCCTTGTGAATGTCGGAGTAATCATCAAGGCATCATACCATGAGCCTTGCCTTTTTCCCTTTCTATCTCCTCACCATCAGTAGCTTGCTTGTTGTATATAAATCTTTTATATTTATATACATATATATATACGATATGGATACGTTCATCTCTTTCACACCAATATATATATATATATATATATATATATATATATATATATATATATATATATATATATATATACACACACTTGTATATGTATTACCCTTGTTGTACATCTCTTTTTACACCAACTCTTTATTTTCCTCGCAGTATATTTTTATTCA
Organism: Ecdyonurus torrentis; assembly: GCA_949318235.1. Lineage (NCBI taxonomy): Eukaryota > Metazoa > Arthropoda > Insecta > Ephemeroptera > Heptageniidae > Ecdyonurus > Ecdyonurus torrentis. The sequence goes on from OX439128.1 coordinate 34,205,235, forward strand.
TTTTTTCCCTGTCACTTTTCAAAGTTTCTCATTTAAGTTTTTGATTGAATTTGTATATTAAATATTTTTATTATTATTATTATTTATAATATCATTTATTTTTTAATATTACTATAATATTCTACCATAAAATGGTATATATTTTATTGTTGAAAATTTGCCAAAAACTTGATCTTTTGGCACATTGTTATAAGAAGTTAAAAGTTTTTTTTTCTTATATATTATTAATGCTACGCGATATGCTCTAATTCCATTTTTCT